>APFE030430952.1:143703-184587 GCA_000404065.3 Pinus taeda
TGATTTTGTTGTTGCTTTGCAAAAAGGAACAGCACTTGTGTGATTTTTCTGTTCCTTTTCAAAAGGAACAACACTTGAGTGTTTTTGCTGTTCCTTTTCAAAAGGAACAACACTTGTGTGTTTTGCTGTTCCTTTTCAAAAGGAACAACACTTGTGTGTTTTGCTGTTCCTTTTCAAAAGGAACATCACTTGAGTGTGTCTGCTGTTCCTTTTCAAAAGGAACAACATTTGAGTGTGTCTGCTGTTCCTTTTTCAAAAGGAACAACATTCGCGATTTCCTGTTGTTCCTTTCAAAGAAACGACATCCTATGAATTTATCTGCATGGATTATTCTCTGAGGAATGCCATCGGAATATTTTTGCTCTTATTGAGGATGCTTTGCGCCCATGTTCTCCCCAGTCTTTTAGATACAACAATGGACTTATGCGATGAACATAAACCATGATATACCGAGGTCAGCAAATCATAGATCGCCATCACTATAAAGCCTAGTATTTATAAGAGGACAAGAGGAGGGACATTAACTTTTCATCTTCGCAGTCATTGTCTTATTACCGGCACCCTGGTTGGTGATCTTTATCATGACGATTTCCCTAAAAATCCCTTTTGATTATCACTTAGGAGTAAGAACAAAGAATTTATGTCTGTCTGTTGGGATGATAAGACTTCTTCCACCATTCCCCGCTCTTAAGGAGTGCGGAACCACCCTTATGTGTAAATAAATTAAAAAAGAGGTGCTCTGCAAAAACAAAAAGAAAATATGAAAATTGTCAAATGCAGGATAGGGGGTCTCATCGAGAGCCAGCCTACCATGATCATAAGGATGGAAGCGAAGTGGCATTCCCATTACAGCCACCACACCAGGGAAATGGTCTAAAGGTATTTTAAATAAACAAACCTTGGAACAGGGGGTCTCATCATGAGCTAGCCTATCCACATTTCACGCCTACCTTGTGAATGGGATTATGGATATCTGGTTACCAAGCCACCATAATGGCCTGCATTTTGACAAAGCACTCTTCAGAATACACATAAAGGATCATGGTTCCGAAGGGTGAAATAAACAACTCTACCAAGGTTATGAACACCTGTTGGCAACAGAGCTCTGTTAATGGCATCGAAATTGTAATGGTTACACCAACAGGTATGATATCAATATTTTTTTGTCTCTTATATCCTTTGAATAGATTATATGTCATGCCCTGATGTATATATCGCATGAATATTCATTACCACCAATCATGGCAACGGAACTAACAATGACCACTGTAGATTTCGTATGCTTGACAGACGTCCCATCCCCCGACCTCTCATTATATCACGCAGGCTCTTATGTAAAACACGATCTACCTTTTTGCCTTGATTTCGACATTTCGTTGTTTTTCTAAAACATGGCATAATTTCATATGTTGTTTCTTAATGACTTGACTTCCGACTGGCTGCTGCTCCTCTCTTTGATGGCTGGGGACATCCTATCAGATCACGGGGGGAGGTAACCTCATTACTCCATGGATTATGTGGCTGCACACCATTCGGGCGAGATAATGTACGAAGGTATGGCATGGTTTAACGGTATGATAATTCCATTTTACGGAAATTGCCATCCACAATCCTTTTTTTGTTGCATGCTCTGTGTTCTTTTCCGAAATTTGGCGACGATCATCCTCTCTGCGTCTCAAACACCGCAAGCAGTTGCTGTTCCATTAAGAATTCTGAGTAGAATCATGGGGGGAAAGACGGTCCGAAGTGAACCTCACGAGTTGACAGTCTCCGCTGCTGCCCGCAAAATCCTAGAAAACGCAGGGTGGTTGAATTATTTCAACTTCCTGCAAGAATCAGATGAAGTAGTGGCGTTGGAATTCCTGCAAAATTTGCAGGAAAATTACTCCATAGTAGGAGGAAAGTGGATAGCGGTCACGGAGGATATCATCGCAGAAGTCTCGGGACTACCAGCTGCCGGACCCGTATGGATGTTGAAAAGGAGAGATTACAAAAGGCTATGGAAATTTTCCAGGACGAAGGCCAGAGCTTGACAGTCAAAGGGAAAGGAGTTCTGCCAGCAACACTAGGGGAACCCTGAACCGAGCTCGCAAAGATAGTGCAGAGCTATATCACCTGCGAAGGGAGAAAAGACGTGGTAAGACCTCGTCACCTGAAACTCTTAGTTGTTTTAAAAGGAAAATGTTATGTAAATCTCCCTGCACTTTTAAATTCACTATTACATGACGTGGCCCGAAGCCTAAAAAAGGCACAGCACATAGACGCAGTCGTTAGCCACCATCGACCGATTCGATTGATAGTGAGCCACAGTCTCACTCACCAACAAAGCACTTGGGAGGAACTGATCGCAATAGTCGAGGGGGGATTGGCTGTACCACCCCCAAAACCTAAACATTCCTCCAGTACGCCGGAACGATCAGAGAAACGTAAAGAACCAGTAGCAGAAAGACATGCTGCTCCAAAACGGAAACAATCCTCCAGTACGCCAGAATGACCAGAGGAACCTAGAGAATTTGCTGGCACACCCGAACAGCCTGAGAGACCAAGGAAATCAGCCCGGCTGGCCCGGATACGAGGAAGGCTGGAAAGGATTCAGGGAACCACTGCCCAACCAATTGAAATTGCGGACGAGCCTCCAGAACCAGAAGGACGGCCCTCCGAAGAAAATGCTGAGCAGTCAGGGGCTGAGGCTGACCAACCTGGAGGAGGTGTTGGGGAAAGAGATGAGCACTCTGAGGAAGAGATAGCTACCGAGCAGGTCAATCAAGAAGAAGAAGTAGTACAGCCAGGGGGTAGCCCGTTGCAGGACCCTGTGGGTGAGGAGGAATTGGCAGCAGTCCTGGCCAATATGGGGGAATATGGCCAGCCCTCTAGCACAACAGGCATCCTTGACAGACCCACGGAGAAGGATATACCTGAGAAAGCACATGAAGATAAGGCAGGAGAAGAAAACCTGCCTGGTTATGATGATGAAATGGAAGACACCAATCAGGGACAATCTGTCCCCAAGACGCCGGAAGATATCCCAGACGAAGAAGGAGCAGACTTGAGGACCAAACCCTTTGCTGAGGCAAAGGAAATTAAGAAATTAAGGAAGAAACAGCAGAGGTTGCTGGGCACTATAGCCAGGCTCCGACAGCAAATTCGAATTTTGAAAGCCAACTTGAGGATACAAAGGACTGCAAGGAAAAGGAGGAGGGCCACTGCAGTAAGAACCCGGAGGACAAGAAGGCAACAGACCTATACCCGTTTTGTTGGTCGAAACCCCATTAGGAGACCTATTGCCGAGGAACAGTCTGTTGTTCCAAATGATAACGAGGAACAAGTTGTTGTTCCAAGTGACATGGAAGAACAAACTGTTGTTCCAAATATCATGGAGGGACAGACTGTTGTTCCATCTGACCCTGAAGAACGGATGGACATTCCAATGGAACAGCAAGGGGCTCCGATGGTAGGAAGACCACAACAACCCTTTATTCGCATCAAGAAAGAAACACAAAGCAAAGAGGTCCAAACAGAAGCACCACCCTCAAGGGTAATTCGGGTCCTAAACTCTAAGCAGCGCAATAGAAAGGTCCAGGTTAAACTCCCAGCCTCTACGGCTTTATGGAAAAAATATCCAAAAACAAGGACCTTGCACAAAATGATGAAGGAAGCTCAGCAAGAAGCTGAGCAGCTGCGAGAGCAAACAGTCCCCCGAGAGAAATACGAAGAGCTACAACAACAACTTCGGGATATTAGTCAGTCCGAGAGCCAGGCCTTCGAAGGATGGAAAAAGGAACAAGAGAAGGTTGCTAAGGTAACTCGTTGATTAGATAGTGTTGTTAAGCAGATGGACACTCTGTGTTCCTTGTATAATGAAGTTTTGACTTGTAGGGCCCCTGCTAAGAATTATGCTTTATTTTTGCTTGAAGGATATTTGCGATTGAAAATAAAAGCCGTTAGAGAAGGTGCACCTATCCAGATCAACATTTTTAATGATTTTATATATTGTTCCAAGCATTAAGGAATTAAGGTTCAAAGGTTATTGTGTGAGTTTTACTTGCACAACCTCATGCTAGACCAGGAAACTGATTTAAATCCTGGCCCTTTTGTTGGCGATATACAATTCCAAGACTTTATCTCATTTGGGGTTAATCAGCTAAAATGGCTCAAAGCTTATAACACCTTTCAGAGATAGGAGAATAGCCTAGACTTATGGGTACGAGCCGAACCTAGAGACCCAGTGATGCTATGGAGAGAGCATAGGAGCCTTATGAGGATCCCAGGCGTTATCGAGATATTAGGACCCATGTAAGAAGACCTGATCCGACATAGTCTGGAATATTTCCTGACTATTAAAGACCTTGCCATCGATGCTGCGAAATTTCGATACCGAACCTCTAGCCCAAATATCCAGCTCAAGGCACCATTCAAATACGAGAATTTTGAGCTGGCTGCCAGCTGATTGAAACTTTATGGGGAATGGATTCTGAAAGCAGGGCCATCCTGGTTGGGGTATAGATTTCGCAGTCCAATTATTTGGCACCCTGCACCCGGATATCAGGCCTTGTATGAAATGCCTGCGGATCAAATAAATCAGTTCTTTCATAATATAGTTGCTCATCACAGTTGTCGGCCTCCTCGCGAGATCCCCTCTCCGGCCTATTCTCTCACCACCTTGCATGTTACTATAATGTTTTCATGAGGGCATGAAGTAGGGTAAGCAGGGGGGTGTGTGGAGCACTTGGAAGGTATGATTTTGACAAGAAATTTAGTGGCTTTTCAATAATATTTGTAACCTTTTCTGCCTTATGAATTCAAAAGAGATAAAAGATTTTAATAAAATGTGCAAGAATTGATAAAGGAAGCTCAATTACTAATAATTGTCGTTTTTCTATGCAGGAAGATGTGGAAGCAAGGAGTTGCCATCCAAAAGCGAGAACCAGAGGAAGAATAAATGCTGTCCCTCCAGAGGGGAACCGGATGCGAACAAGATCCAGCAAATCAGAGCTGAATAACCCAGGAAAGGAAGAAGGGATACTGGGTCGGCGAACGCGAGAAAGAAAAGTGAAGGATTAACTGATTGGCAAATCCCTCAGGATCTTCGATCCTGAGGGATCACGGTTTTACTTATCTTTTTTATCTAGATACCTTCGTCATTACTTTTATATAAAGGGACAACGTCATTGAGCAAAGGGACTACTGTTTTTATAATTTTAAGTTTAAGAACAAGACTTTGAGTATCGAGTCTCACTGAGACCTGGTTTTGTTATACATTTGTTGATGCATTAATATAAAAGACTGGTGTTTATTTCATCTCTGCGTCTGGAATAATCTAAGGCGGTGTACCATTGGCAGCTAAGGGCCCGGCTCTGAAGGACACTTGCTTTTGTATCATTATACTGCGATTCGTGTGTGGTTTGTTTATCTTCATTGCTCAGTAGTCTGATACATCTTTTATATGATATGCTATGCTCTGTTCTGACCAATATATGAATGATTTCTCCATGTAATGACTCTGCACTGTATAATTGGATCCATTCAGAGTTGAATTGCGTCTTTAACCAGCTATTTCTGTAACAGAGTGTCGGTATGAATGTTACGGTCATTGGATCCATGTGAAATAATACTTGTTGGGACTTGAAAGTAATGTTACTCCGTTTAGAAACATAGTCATATCATCCATCATTCTCAGATTACTGTATTAGTATAGAACATGTATATATGGTTGATGCTTGCTGTTCTATAATTCATCAAGGAATGTTGTTTCATAAAGTATATCTTATTCAGTCTGCTTGAAGAGAAAATCAGAGTGTGAATCAGTTGGTTTTAACTCACGAGATTCAGTTCCATTTACTGTTGTTCCATTTTACTGCTGTTCCATTTATTGTTGTTCCATTTCCATTTTGCTGTTCCATTTTACTTTCTGTTGTTTCATTTACCTGCTTTCGTTGTTTTGGTGTGAGAGAAGGTCTAAGGCTGTAGTGAGCCTCAGCAAGACGCTGCCTAGCTCCCAGACCTATAAGTCCATGCTCTAGTTTCCTTTTTATCAGTTTCTAGAGGGATGGGTTATTGCTTTCGTACCCTTGACTGATCAATTGTCTTGTGTGATTCTATCTTTTTGATTAGTTCAGTTGCAGTTTAGCAGTTGTTTTCTTTTGTATCTTCTGAACACTATACTACTAAGCATTACTCGGACAAATAGCCTCGGATTGAGTTACTCTTTACAATAAAAAAACATTCCCGGATTGATTTATTAATGTGGAATAATTAGAGGTGTGGGAGACCCTAGTTATAGCTCTACAATACTCATCACTCTCCCACACTACTTCTTCATTTCTCACCAACATTTATAGTCATTAAAACCAATGGACAGTGATTATGAAACTGGGAAGAGACCCTCAGTGACAATTCTAGGGAAATAGATTCACAGTAGAAGAGACCTCACAAAGGACGAAAGATAATCAGGGAGGAGCCCATTAGTCTAAGAGAATTACTTGCTTGTCCACTTGCCATCTCATGTTTCAAGCATCAGTCTTGTTATGGTTTCTGTGAAATATTGGAGAGGGTCAAATTCCATCATAAATTAGCAAGGCTATTTGTGACACACCTGGACCACAATGAAGTAAAACTTGCTGGAGTTACCTTCACTCTGTCACCTGCTATCATTTCAGAGGCTACAGGCATTCCAAATGTAGGTTGAAAATGGAACAAAGGATAGTACATTGACACTGAGTACTGAGCCATACATCAAGGCTAAATACCATGGTAAACTGAAAAGAGTGTTTCCCTTCAAATTCTTAGAGGACATGTTTGTTCCACTCATGAAGATCATCATTAAATACTTTACTTGTGAAGGTAGGTTTTCACGGTTGTATGCCTACCACATTAGATTATTGATGCATTTTACTAGAGTGAGGATGATGGATATTACTTTCTTCACGTTTCAAAATATTGAAAAGATGGCACACTATGTTAAGAAAAAGCCATATCCCTGATAATTAAACAACATCTACCACTTCTCTGTGATCAAGATCATTGTCTTACATCAACTGAATCTACTGAATATACCATGGGAAACCTTCATTTTTCATGAGGTGTTCAAAGGCCCTCAAATATTTTCATCCATGCATCAGGAGGAAGGTGGACCTTCAGGACTGCAAAAGGTTCAAGAAACTAAAATTGTTGGGGTGCCCGTGTTTGTCACCTATGAGAGAGGCACTAGGATGCTTTTTGCAACTGCTAAGTGAGTACTATCTCCACAAGGAGTGGAAGGGGTCTCGCCTTCATCTACAGACCATAGGCAAATGCTATCTCCACCTAGAGTGGAAGGGGCTTTGCCTTCTTCTCTAGCTAAACAGGTACAGGTTGGGCAGCAATAGAAGGGCAGAGATAAAGGAAAGAAAAAGATGCATGAGGATGATCCTAGTGATGGACAAGAAAGATATTTTGTCCTTGTTGGCCATGAGGAGACACAAGGAGTGAATGTCATGGACTCAGGTGCTCAAAATCCAAGGAGTGTCAAAGATTTTATCATCAAGGAGCAAAAGGCTGACATTCAAGCCCTATCAGTCAATTTGGAAAGAGAAAAATGGATCATCAATTACCTTGAGCAGGGAAACAAACAATTAACTAACAAACAAGTTATCATGGAATTGCAAATGGTTAGAGAAGAGAGGCAAGAGGCAAAGAAGGCAAAGGTCAAGATGACCTCCATTGAGCAAGAAATTGAGAATGACTGAGAAACTTGGTTAGAAAGGGTGAACATACACCTCGAGAAGCTGCTTGAGAAGGCCAATAAAGAAAAGAAAATGCTTCGCCACATGGCCTATCACTATATGACCCGGAACAAAATACGTAATATAAGGATAAGGAAGCTTATGGCAAGACTGAGGGAGGCTTTGAGAAGCAAAAAGGAGAAAAATGAATTGGAAATCCTAGCAGATGCCTCATTAGCTCATCAAAGCAGTGCTTGAGGGTGCCTTGTGCCAATTTTGAGACAATTTTGGTAAAATTTTGTAATTTTCAAATTTTGAATTTTGAAACACAAGAAATCGGTGGCGCTACGCTTTTGACTGGGGCACTTTTTGGGAGAATGGTTTGCATTTTTGGCTTCAGCATAAAAAAAATAAGAAAACCCAAAACGTTTCATTAAATTTGGAGCAGATCTTGGTCAGCTAAAGGCCAAAAAACCATCAAAAAACAACTTCTCTGCCACTTTTTTGACACACAGGAAGAAGTCTTGGAAGATTCCATTTTTGAAGGGGAAAATGACCTCCAAATTCAGAAATTCAAGATGTTCCAGAAACTAGACAGGTATACCTTTCCAACAAGCCATCTTGGGCTCAATTTGGTTAAGGGGAAGCCCCCCAAAACTGGCTTGGAAAAAGCATTACGCATAGGATCAGAGGCACTGCGCATAGGATGTATTTTGCCAGTTCTGCCCAAAATTCAAAATTTCGCCTAGTTTTTCTACCATTTGAATTTTGCTCTCATTTTGGATGAATCTATGAATATAAATGATGCTATGGTGTGTAAATGTAACTGCAAAATGACTCTCGAGGGTAGATTCATCATTTTGAGGTGGTTTGGGGTTGAATGAATCAGTTTCCATGGTTTTAGAGGCAAGTTGTTCCACAACCTATATTCCTATTGTTAGTTTAGATATGGTTGAAACCACCCCTCTTCTCATGGATTTGACCCCTGATGGCTAGAATAGGTGGTTTGGTGCCTATATTATGTACTTTCTTAGTCATTTGTAAATGTTGGACTCTTGTGGATGCTTTGAGCTTCATTGTACATCGCTATAGCAATTTGGCAGGGAAATAAACCAGGGTTTGCAACTATTTTTGTGGGATTCTTGTGGTAATGTGTCTTGGCATTGTTTCTTCTTTTTGTAATTATTTTTTCTCATGTGTTACATGTGCCAAAATCTATTTCATTCTTCTTAACTAAATGAATCAAGATAGATAGGTAGAATACATTGATAATAATGCTCTACCTTGGGAATACATTTAGTTTTTGATGTTTTAAGTTGTTTGAAGAGGATTCATGACCTGTACATGCCCTCCTTAGCCCCTCATCAGTCTTAGACCTACCATCTCACTCAATTCTAAGTGTTAAAACACCTACCTACCTTGCCCCACAAAACACCTTGCAATTCTGATTTCATTTTCCGGACCCAAAATTGCCTGCTCCATTTGATCCACCAAAAAAAACTCATCAAAATCAAACAAAAACTCTAGAGCTACTACACCTAGCCTAAAATCCTTATTAATTTCAGTCATCTCAACTGAGATTGACAAGCAGAGATCCCTCTCCCGACCTTGTAGGGCTAGCTACTAGGTTAAGCTTGGTTTGTAGTTATCCTAGGATTGCCTCCCTTCAGCCTGAGGTCGATCTAGGCTCAAACATAGTGGCGACCATACTAGGGACGTAGTTTTATGTTCCTCAACAAAATGTATCAAGTTTAGATTTGATTGTCGATGGTGGACAATGATCAGACACCGAAAGGCTGAAATCATTCACCTGGAGACTCCAATGTCGAAGAATCCCAAGGTTCAACATTTTTTTATGGCAACTCTACTCTTCAAGAACCAGTAGCCTGAACAATTTATTGGCAAATCCATTGTTATCAAAATGGATTTGTTTGCTTGATGGTATGCTCCCATGAGCCGAGATCACATTCCAGGTTTCCCAAATAAAATTTTGAAGGTAGATTGGTAAAGGAATTTGCCTATTTTTAAAGATGATGATAGGAATGATGTCGCTTGACATCTCGTTAGATTTCACATACATATTCGCAAGTTGAAGGTTGATTTTCCTGAAGACTGCTTGATGAAGATATTCATGGCCACTCTAGAAGGTGAAGCCCGATCTTGGTACGAAAGTTTGCCGACTGCTAGTATTTACTATTTGAAAGGTTTTCATACCATGTTCTTTGAAAGGTATAAAGAATCTTATCCATCCTTAATATTAGTTTAGAACTGTTGTAGACATGCTTATAGTTTTATTGAAAATATTGAGAAAGTTTATGAAGATGGTGACTTCATGGACGTTGAGATCATGGAAGCCCTGTATGAAAATCCATTTCAGCAGCATAAAGAGAGCTTAGTGGATACTTATCAAGATGTGCAGGAAAATTTGCAGCAGGATCAAGATCTTAGTACAATGGAAAATGGTGAAAGAGAAGGTCTTATTTCAAATCTGCTCATAGTAGATGACAATATGTAGGGAAATCAAGTTTCAATTTCAGATTGTGATAAAATCAGGTTGGCTATTTCAAATCTAGATTCAGATCGTGATGATGAAGAGTACCTTGTTTTGAATCCCATGAAGGAGATCTATGTTATTGAGATCGTCTGGAAAGAAGAAGACAAAGTTATTGATCCAAGTGCTCTCATTTCATTAGAACAAAGTCTTCACGAGGAGATAATCCAGTCCTTTTATGAAAAACAAGATGAGATATTTGTTCATGTAAGTGAAAAAACTTCTTTGGATAACTCAGTGGTAAATGCTAGAAATGTTAGTTTTGAGTTTCAAGAACTATCTGAACTCTTCCCTCATATGATTGATGAGTGCGATGACAATTTGATTATCATGTCATATGAAGATGATCAACAATGTTTTCAAATTTCAGAAGACTAGGGAATTAAGGACTGTCATTCAGGTTTTTCATGTTATTTCAAGAAAACAATAATTGCTTGAGCAAAAGAAAACAAAAAGTATTATCTTCTCTGTATGAAGATGAGATAGATCAACTCCTTAAAGGTCAGGTTACAACCCAAGCTAACGCAGGTTTGTAGTGTTCACATAGTCAAGAAGGTGTTAATGAAGCTTCTTCCGCTTTTGGAAATGATAACAATCTTGAAATTAGATTTATAGATCAACGAACATATATTGTTTTCCTTCATGAAAATGATAAGGCTGTCATGTTTGATAATCTTGAAGAATGTTTTCTGTTTAAGAAAGGCTTAGACTATGAAATTGAGCCTGAGAGAGATAGTATGCCAGAAATCGAGTAAAAATTTCTCATGGTCGAGGAATTTACAACCAACACTCAGATAGCAGAAGCTTATGCTACTCTATGCCTTCCTATCAATCAGCAACCAATTGTTCTTTCAGATCATAATGAAGGGAGTACTTGTATTTTTGCTGCTGGATCTCAAGACAAGCTAGTGCTTCAGGATTTTCAAGATCCCTTCGGCATTCTTTTGCAAGCATTAGAAAATATGAATGTTGCCTGGTTCGTTAGCATAAGCCTTGGTTTCAGTTGTTATTGTGAGTTGCCTACATGTCCGTCGTTCTACCTGCTCGGGGAAAGTGAGAGCAGAATTTCAGTATGTGGCCATCTACTGGATTGGTTACATTGGAAGGCCCACTTCACACGATTGTACATATTTCATCAGTAGGCAGGTGGTTGTCATCATGATTTGAAGCCCTCAAATATCGATGGTTTACTGCCATTAAAAAGCTTTGTAAGTACTTGTTTCAGTTAAGTAAGTCTTGAGTCACTTTTTGTTTTAGTCAGTTTCAAGATAGTTTCAGAGTCAGTTTGTGTCGTAAAGTCATAAATTTTGATTCATGCATTTCAGTTTGAGATTTTGACCCCATGCCCAATGGAAGATGCATTAGTCTACTTATTCCAGAGATTTATGGTTCTTGGTACCTCCAAGGAGTTACCATCCCCATTGGACCCAATGTTAGTGTCAGTGCTTTCACACTGCCATCAGTGATCAAATTTCTCTTTTGCATTTCATATTAGGTGTCCCATTCTAACGAGTTGCACTCCATTAGGTCATGGATCGATTGATAGTAGGGTTTCATTTCATTTGTCCCTCGTGCTATGTACCTGCTGGCCTATTTCACATATCTTTTCAGTCATTCATAGTCATTCATAGTCATTCATAGTCATTCTAGTTCATTTCATTTTTAAAAACTAGTCTTAGTGTTTAGTTTCACTAGGTCTTAGGGTTTTTCTCCATGGTCATTTAAAATGAATAAAAATGGTCAACAGACACATGAGAAGTTAAAAACAAGTTCAAAAGATCATAATTTCCTTTTTGTAAGCTAAATAAAGCTCTTTAACCTCAAAACTTGTTTTGAGGTAAAACAGGACATTTGTATTTTATTATTCTATTTTCATGTAATTTTATGGTTTCTATATGTAATAAATATTCATAAGTTTCTCTTGGTCACCCGGTGATATTGCCAAGTCCCTGCCACTGCAAAAGTCAAAGAATTTGAGCATCAGTCCACCTATCAAAACAAAAGAGATACAAGCACTAAATCCCTAAATTCCTCTCCTACTGAGCTAGGGTTGGCTATGGGAGCAGATATATCTGAGCAGAGGATGCATGAGAGATATCAGAAGGAATGATCCCATTTCATATCATCAAACATCAGGTCTCCATCATTTGTTGAGAAGTCATTCCAAGGAACAAGCCATTCATCACACATAAGGGACGATTTTTCTTCAAATTGTGTTTCTGAGCAAGAAAAGATGAATTTGGAAAAAGTGAGAGATATTTTTTGTCCACAATAGGCCAAGGAAGAAAAACCTTCTTCACTTTTTACACAGGTATCATGGTTTTAGATAAATGTCAAAAATACAGTTGCCTTAGGAGAGTTAATGCACCTTTGGAGTGACCTTGGGAAAATCACGATTTTTCCTAGCCTGGTTGGCCAAATGACTTGCTTGATGAGTCAATTGATAACTAGACACAAATATATTTCCAATGAGCTATCATGAGATCAATTTGGAGTTGAGGAAGACCTCCTAAAGTTGACTGCAACAACACTCTTCATTTAGGCAGCCTCATTCTGCACATTTTGACCAGTCTTGGGAGATTGAACTTTTGATAGGGAAAATGAACTCCAAATTGGGAAATTCAAGATGTTCTAAAAATTAGACTCAATAATCTTTCCAACGAGCTATCATATGCCTAATTTGGATACGGGGAAGGCCTCCAAAACTGGTCTGCAAAAGGAACTGCGCAGAGGATCAGTGGTGCTGCACATAGAAAAGGTGTTGCGCACCTGACAAAGTTTGACAGTGTAAAATTACAGGGGCACTATGCATACAAAAGGAACGGCACACCTATGTGAGGGTGATGCACTTGTCAAACTCTGCCAAATCACTCCAATTTGCCTCAATTCTCCAAATTTGCCTCTTGACAAGTAAGTAACACAATTATTCTTGTTGGAAAAGGGTTTTTTGCATCAGTCTATGGTAATTGTGTTTATCAAAAACCAAACCCTAGTTTTCACCAAACCTTTTCATAAACTTTAAAGCTCAATCATAGATTGTTGTCATATCTCATCCATTGGTTCTCCCCCTAAAACCCTATTCCCTCATATAAACTTCCCTATATCCCATCCCTTCATACAAATTTCCTAAACCCTATACTTCCTCCCCAAAACCCCACATACTTTATTCACATAACACTCCCAAACCCTACTTACATACGTAATCCCTGAAACCCTATACAACCCTACTCACTTTCCTTATTCCATAAATCCCCAAACCCTTCACTCCCTTAATCCCATTCATATCCCCATCTCACCTTCCTCATTTTCATTCTTTTTGAAATCTCTTCATACTCATCATTTACCCACACTACTCCTTCATTCCTCACCAAAATTTACAGTCATTAAAACCAATGGGCAGTGATTATGAAACTGGGGAAGAGACCCTCAGTGACAGTTCTAGGGAAATAGACTTGCAGCAGAAGAGACCTCACAAAGGGGTAAAGATAACCAGGGAGGAGCCCATTAGTCTGAGAGAATTACTTGCTTGTCCACTTGCCATCTCATGTTTCAAGCATCAGTCTTGTTATGGTTTCTGTGAAATGGTGGAAAGGGTCAAATTCCATCATAAATTAGAAAGGCTATTTGTGACACACCTGGACCATAATGAAGTAAAACTTGCTGGAGTTACCTTCATTCTGTCACCTTCTATCATTTCAAAGGCTACTAGCATTCCAAATGTAGGTGAAAAATGGAACAAAGGAAAATACGTTGACAGGGAGTACTATGAGCCATACATCAAGGCTAAATACCATGGCAAACTGAAAAGAGTGTTTCCCTTCAAATTCTTAGAGGACAAGTTTGCTTCATTCATGAAGATCATCATTAAATACTTTACTTGTGAAGGTAGGATTTCACGGTTTTATGCCTACCACATTAGATTATTGATGCATTTTACTGGAGTGAGGATGATGGATATTCCTTTCTTCATGTTTCAGAATATTGAAAAGATGGCACACTATGTTAAGAAAAAGCCATATCCTCAATAGTTAAACAACATCTACCACTTCTCTATGATCAAGATCATTGTCTTACATCAACTGAATCTACTGAATATACCATGGGAAACCTTCATTTCTCATGAGGTGTTCAAAGGCCCTCAAATATTTTCATCAATGCATCAGGAGGAAGGTGGACCTTCACAACATCAAAAGGTTCAAGAAACTAAAACTCTTGGGGTGCTCGTGTTTGTCACCTATGAGAGAGGCACTAGGAGGCTTTTTGTAGCTGCCAAGTGAGTACTATCTCCATAAGGAGTGGAAGGGGTCTCGCCTTCATCTACAGACCATAGGCAAATGCTATCTCCACCTAGAGTGGAAGGGGCTTTACCTTCTTCTCCTGTTAAACAGGTACAGGTTGGGCAACAACAGAAGGGTAGAGATATAGGAAAGAAAGATGCATGAGGATGATCCTAGTGATGGACAAGAGAGAGATTTTGTCCTTGTTGACCATGAGGAGACACAAGGAGTGAATGTCATGGACTCAGGTGCTCAAAATCCAAGGAGTGTCAAAAATTTGATAATCAAGGAGCAAAAGGCTGACATTCAATCCCTATCAGTCAATTTGGAAAGAGAAATATGGATCATCAATTACCTTGAGTAGGAAAACAAACAATTAACTGACAAACAAGTTATCATGGAATTGCAAATGATTAGAGAAGAGAGGCAAGAGGCAAAGAAGGAAAAGTTCAAGATGACCTCCATTGAGCAAGAAATTGAGAATGACCGAGAAAATTGGTTAGAAAGGGTGAACATACACCTTGAGAAGCTCCTTGAGAAGGCCAATAAAGAAAAGAAAATGCTTCGCCACATGGCCTATCACTATATGACTCGGAACAAAATATGTAATATAAGGATATTGAAGCTTAAGGCAAGACTGAGGAAGGCTTTGAGAAGCAAAAAGGAGCAAAAAAAATTGGAAATCCTAGCAGATGCCTCATTAGCTCATCAAAGCAGTGCTTGAGGGTGCCTTGTGCCAATTTTGGGACAATTTTGGTAAAATTTTGTAATTTTCAAATTTTGAATTTTGAAACACAAGAAATCGGTGGCGCTGCGCTTTTGACTGGGGCATTTTTTTGGAGAATGGTTTGCATTTTTGGCTTCAACATAAAATAATAAGCAAACCCAAAAAGTTTCATCAAATTTGGAGCAGATCTTGGTCACCTAAAGGCCAAAAAACCATCAAAAATGACTTCTCTACCACTTTTTTGACACACAGGAAGCAATCTTGGGAGATTCCATTTTTGAAGGGGAAAATGACCTCCAAATTCAAAAATTCAAGATGTTCCAGAAACTAGACAGGTAGACCTTTCCAACAAGCCATCTTGGGTTCAATTTTGTTAAGAAGAAGGCCCCCAAAACTGGCTTGGAAAAAGAATTGCGCATAGGATCAAAGGCGCTGCGCATAGGATGGATTTTGCCAGTTTTGCCCAAAATTCAAAATTTCACCTAGTTTTTATACCATTTGACTTTTGGTCTCATTTTGGATGAATCTATGAATGTAAATGATGTTATGGTGTGTAAATGTAATTGCAAAATGACTCTTGAGGGTAGATTCATCATTTTGAGGTGGTTTGGGGTTGAATGAATAAGTTTCCATGGTTTTTAGAGGCAAGTTGTTCCATTGCCTATATTCATGTTCTTAGTTTAGATATGGTTGAAACCACTCCTCTTCTCGTGGATTAGACCCCTAATGGCTAGCACAGGCAGTTTGGTGCCTATATTATGTACTTTCTTAGTCATTTGTAAAGGTTGGACTCTTGTGGATGCTTTGAGCTTCATTGTACATCACTACAACAATTTGGCAAGGAAATAAACTAGGGTTTGCAACTATTGTTGTGGGATTCTTGTGGTAATATGTCTTGGCATTGTTTCTCCTTTTTGCCATTAGTTTTTCTCATGTGTTACATGTTCCAAAATCTATTTCATTCTTTTTAACTAAATGAATCAAGATAGATAGGTAGAATACATTAATAACAATGCTCTACCTTCGGAATACATTTAGTTTTTTATGTTTTCAGCTGTTTGAAGAGGATTCATGACCTGTACATGCCCTCCTTAGCCCCTCATCAGTATTATACCTACCATCTCACTTAATTCTAAGTGTTAAAACACCTACCTACCTCGCCCCACAGAACACCCTGCAATTCTGATTTCATTTCCTGGACCCAAAATTGCCTACTCCATTTGGTCTAGCAAAAAACTCATCAAAATCAACCCAAAATTCTAGAGCTATTATACTTAGCCTAGAATCCCTATTCATTTCAGTCATCTCAACTAAGATTGACAAGGAGAGAGCCCTCTCCCGACCTAGTAGGGCTAGCTACCAAGTTAAGCTTTTTTTGTAGTTATCCTAGGATTGCCTCCCTTCAGCTTGAGATCGATCTAGGCTCTAACAAAGGGCATTATCCTATTCACCTTTGTCCTTATATGGATGAAGCCTCTAACGTGTTGGATAACCTTATCGGTTCTCAACCTCATATTCTGACTCGTTATCAAAAGCTTTCCCTTGACCCTCCATTAGTTGATCAAGATCCATCTTCGGTCAATCCCACTCTCTTTGAAAGTAGATCTCATGAGTCCATTCTTGACTAACCATTGGTTGAGGAAATGGTTGAAATGATTCCACCTTCAGGTGATACTACTTTTCCCGTAAAGAGTTCACCTCATATTGATCAAGTTCTTCTTGTCTCATCATATTCCAATGAATTAGAGGGAAATCCTCTCATTCCCATGGTATAGGGGGGCAATCCTCCTGTTCCCATAACGCAAGTAAGCAATTCTCCCATTCTCGTGGCACCCCCTCCAAGTAGTATGGTTGTTTCCTTTGATTGGAGTCGACTGACAAGATATAGTCTTCCTTCTTATGTTTCCTTTTAGATCATGGTACAAGCTTATAATATACCCATACCTGACACAATCATAGATGAAGGTGCATCTATTAGTGTTATGTCCTCAACTACTTGGAAAGCTTTAGGTTCTCCGTAGCTTGTGCGCGTTACCTAGAATCTGTTAGCTTTTAACAGAGGAACTAATCAACCCTTAGGGATCCATACGAATTTGCCTATTACTTTGGGAGGAAAAATCATCTATCTCGATGTGATGGTTGTCCAAGGCCCTTTGGATTTTAATTTGCTCCTCCGTTGTGACTATGCTTATGTCATGGGAGCTCTTGTCTCTTCTCTCTTCCGTGTCATATGTTTCCCGCATGAAGGAAGAATTGTGGCCATTGATCAACTTTGGTTCATTGCTCCGAATTTGACTCGTGATCAACCATCTTCCCTAAATGGTCCTTACATGCAAGTGGTATCTTCCCCACCACAGGTTAATTATGTGGCCACATGTTACATGCTCGCACCAACTGATGATCTAGTTAGTGATATAGTGTGTCATGTACTGGGGGCATTGGAAGCTGATCTTTCCATTAGATCTCTTGACATGTATCCCTTCCAGAGTGTTGTTCTCCCACCTGATGATAACCTCTTGCAAGCTATGACCTCTTATAGGTCGTAATCTAGGTGTCATGAGGATAGTTCTTTTACTATGTCAACCTCGTTAAAATGAAATAGGTGCCACGAGGATAGTTCTTTTACTATGCCAACCTCGTTAAAAAATGAAATATGTGTCATGAGGATAGTTCTTTTACTATGTAAACCTCGTTAAAAAATGAAATAGGTGTCATGAGGATAGTTATTTTACTATGTCAACCTCATTAAAAAATGAAATAGGTGTCATGAGGATAGTCCTTTTACTATGTCAACCTTGTTAAAAAATGAAATAGGTGTCATGAGGGTAGTTTACTATGTCAACCTCGTTAAAAATGAAATAGGTGTCATGCAGATAGTTCTTTTACTATGTCAACCTCATTAAAAAATGAACTAGGTGTCATGAGGATAGGTATTTTACCATGTCAACCTCGTTAAAAAATGGAATAGGTTACCACGAGGATAGTTCTTTTACTATGTCAACCTCGTTAAAAAATGAAATAGTGTCATGAGGATAGTTCTTTTACTATGTCAACCTCGTTAAAAAATGAAATAGGTTTCACGAGGATAGTTCTTTTACTATGTCAACCTCGTTAAAAAATGAAATAGGTGTCATGTAGATAGTTCTTTTACTATGTCAACCTCATTAAAAAAATGAAATAGGTGTCATGAGGATAGTTCTTTTACCATGTCAACCTCGTTAAAAAATGGAATAAGTTACCATGAGGATAATTCTTTTACTATGTCAACCTCGTTAAAAAATGAAATAGGTCCCTATGATCATGGTTGTTTTCTTGTGTCAAGCTCGTTAAAAAATGAAACAAAGTGTCTCAGCATGGTTATTTTCTTGTGTCAATCTTGTTAAAAAATGAAACAAAGTGTCGGATCAAAGTTCCTTTACTTGTGTCAAGCTCGTTAAAAAATGAAACAAGGTGTCATGAGCATGGTTCTTTTCGAGTGTCAAGCTCGTTAAAAAATGAAACAAATCCCCTTCCAATTTGAGTCTTTGATTAGATCTTGTAAATTCCGAGTCGAGTCTTTCACTTGATCTCGTAAGTGAACCTTCATACCATCCACCTATTAGTATCCAGTAGTCTACTTAGGTGAATGAAATGAAGCTTGGGGGGCATGTATCTCGAATTGAGTCATTATGTTGGGGGCATGCAAACTTATCTCAATCATAGTTTATCTTTGTTTCAAGCTTGTGTAAAAATGAAACCAAACTCAAGCATAGTTTATATCTGTTTCAATCTTGTCTAAAAATGAAACCAAATCCAAGCATAGTTTGTTTCCATTTCAAGATTGTGTAAAAATGAAACCAAATCTAAGCATAGTTTTTTCTCATGTTTCAAGATTGTGAAAAAATGAAACCATTTTCAAGTACCCTCAAGCATAGTTTCCCATGTTTCAAGCTTGTGTAAAAATGAAACCATTCCCACTTTACCTCTCATAATTGTCGTTTTTATCAGCCTGTTTTTGCCATATGAGCCTTGGTTTTTTCATTCCATCATCACCATCTCTGCTTTCACTTGGTTGTTTTACTATTGCCTGAGGAACATTTGCGATGAGTAGTCTTATTAGCTAGCCTCTTGACCTTTACATGTTTTGAGCAGTTCCATCATGACCGGAACCAATTGCTATCTTTTTATACTACTCGTTCCTCCAGGTGGAGTCCTCTTTCAGCTCTTTTCAGACTCCAAAAATATGAAAAGATTGTCGAGCAGTTGTCTTTCGAACTCATAAAATTAAATGAAAAGTTGTATACTCAGTATAAGTTTAACCCTTTTCTGGACTGAGATGAACTAGCTACGAAAAAGGAATACCTTAGTCGAACATAGCTAAGAGGTTCTCTTGAATATTGTTTTCTACCTTTTCAGATTCGAGAGACTATATATGAAAAGGGACCTCTGGAGTTTCCTTTTTGCCTCTTTTTCAAACTCTCTAAGCATGAAAAATATTTCAAGTTACCCCTCCGTCAAACTCGTAAAACTTAAATGACGCGGGACTTGTCACCATGACGAGACCAAGCTACTCCTTCCCAGGGATCGTTAAACTTATTGGGATGGATTTGTCGAAAGGATGAACTTATAAGACAAGCATATGGTAACCTCTTCAAGATTGGGATTAAAAATAAAGAGTTACTCGCTAGAAATAGCCGGGGGGGGGGAGAGGAATGGAAGTAAATGTGTCTTGTATTTTGTACGAAAGGTAGCATGTCACTCTTGAACATGACACTCATTTGCATTTCGTGTCAGGTTTGGGATATCCTCACTTAGTCACTTGCCTTCCTAGGTTTGGGAGATCCATTTGCCTCTCATTTGATTGTTGCCTATCATCATCATGACCATTGATCCCATTTTGAGTCAAATGCTGCCAAATTCCGGAGTCATGTCATCGATATGTTCAAGAGAAGTTTTGTCTGCAAATTAAAACCTCTTATACCCCATTTGATCTTCTCTGCTACAATCTATAATCACTCTCACCAAATTTACAAAGTCCTTTATTTCACGTCAATGATGTGGGAAACATTATGGCCCTCTTTCGACGGATCACTTCCTGTCGACTCCAACTCATTATCCAAGAATATGATCTAGAAACTCCCTTTCAGTACCTTGGAGCTTGCATGCCTTAATGGCATGTTCTCTGCATTCGATGATAGGTTCACATCGCTGGCCTTCGATTGAAAAATTCTGTGGGTGTTAGACTTCAGCTTCATTGTTCACACTCGTTGATTGTGTTGGTTACCTTGAGAACCATTGTCATTATTGGTGGTCTCTCTCGTACCTATTAACGATTTCCATCATTGATTGGTAATCAGGTGGTTTTCTACCATGTTCGACCCTGACATGTCTATTCACATGGTAGGATTCGTACTTTGGTTGGATCGGGACAGAGATGAAGACCCTATATTTCATTTGATAAATCTAGGCTATGTGGAGTTATTTAGTATTCATGATTGTATACATGATCCTTTCCAGTCGGATGGCTGCGCCCATGTTGTGGATCCATACATATGATCCTTTCCAGTTGGATGGTTGCGTCCATGTTGTGGATCCATACATATGATCCTTTCTAGTTGGATGGCCGCGCCCATGTCGTGAATTTGTGTATTATTAGATGCTTACAATTTGAGCATACTTACATCATAGATGTCAAATATATTGTATTATGTTTGATTTGGAGGTCTCCTGACGATGGTTCTCCAAAGACCTTACCTTGATTTGTCAAGCACTTCAACCATCACTCCCTGTTTTGACTTCACGCTTTAGGGGTCATAAGGTCAGAATTAGCTATTGGCAACATAGCCGTTGGAGTCTCTGCGCATACTATTTAACAAGCTAAGCTGGATTGGTTCTTCAACTTGTCCTGACGATGAACCACACTGGTTGGTTCGAAATGCGTCAACAAATGATTTTTTATGTGATTTCGCCGAAATTTCTCTAACAATTTCCTGAATTCCTTAAAACTTAAAATGAATAATGCTATTGTGTCCACCACGTTGAGACCTTTCCAACAATATAAAATTTAATCCAACCCGACTCCCAGATTAAAAGATACGACCGTTCAGAGATTGGCCTATTAGTGAATGCCACATCATCCTAACTTTCAATGTGGCGCCGACGTGGCTATCTAAGTCATGTAACCTCATTTACACTTGGTAGTATGACCCAAGATGTCGACCTGCTCATGGTTGGACACATTATATCGCTTCCACAACTTTCATAGCGGGCACATACATTACACACAAGGGTTAAAACCCTTCCAACTTTATTTGTATACCATACAGGCCCCTTATACGCCATCTCATCCCGGAGATTAAATCCTAGTGGATTCCAATACAGCTTCTCATTGAATCTTTTGGGGTGAAAATTTAGGGATTGAGTGGATCTTGGTGGACCCCACTACCAATGTGTCCCAATACCTTCGTTGCAATTGCACACTCAACTCTAGTCTTCCACATCACCCTGACTTTCCCTTTGCGGCACATTCAATACTACCGAGATGAACTGACCGATTTAATCTTTTGGGGTGACACAAATAGCCTATAAGGCTTACCTGACCCAATCCAATGCGTCCACTATCCCCCCTCCCACGTCCTCCTGAAAATAAAATCCCAGGAGTTTCCATATTGGCTCTACTCGAAGCCTCCAGGGAAAAAGTTTAAGGACATGTGCATGACGCCAATGCTTCTACTCATCTACGACTCAAATTCCTCTTGTTTGTGGCCTTGGATATGGATCTTGGCCATATGGCGCATAAGCTCAAGTCCCTTTTACCCTCTGGGCCCTATACTTTCAACCCCGTGACACTTGATTATAGTTCGAGCTCTTTCACCCTCGACACTTGATTATGGAACTCACACACATGGACAAGAGCCAAGCCCCTTAACACCTTGAACTCAGCCTCCGATCATTTCGAGAGAGTCTATGCATATAATTGTAGAGCTCTCCGAGTTATCCCTCTCGAGATTCAAATACATGCATGTCTTAGCATTAACACCATTCCTCTTGAGCCAATAAAGGCTTCAACCTAGTCAATTTACACATAAGTCTTTTAGAAATATATACATATACATTGAAATGATATCCTTCCCGAGCTCATAAATTAACATTGGCCATATATTCACAAAAATTATGTAAATCATTAAACATAAAGAGAGCATATTCACAACAAGGATTTACCCATCCTTCATGCTCATATTATTAGATTAATTCAAGCTCATAGTAAACACATGAATTTGAACCATTCCTTCAACAACACAACCGAACAATAAATATTATAGAGATTTTCCCATCTTGTGACACTCAGGCAACTTAGACAACATCCCATACTCATGAAATAGTATATTCTCATATGCATACATGCCATTAAACTAGAATCTATGCTCAAAATAACATAAGGAATCATACCATTCCAAAAACCCATGCAAGAAGTCGACATTTCCCGATCATACAAGGAATTCCATTTTCTAACATTGACAAGCCATTGTTATCCAACACATAATCAAGCAATAGGCATCCATACATTCACAGAGGGATCAACATCCCTCAACACTAACGTAGGCATTGAATCAACACATCAAACATGAGCATAATATTCAAAAGCCATTTAAAATGCATTATCAACATTCATATATCATTTAATATCACATAAATCATAAGGAACACTTACCTTAAGTTGACAGATCTCGCAACTGATATTGGGACTTCAACTCTCCACCTAACCATAAACAAGGCGCAACCAAGTCTTTCTTACAATTGTCATCCCCAAGCTAGATTTGAAAGCTTGAGGTAGAGTGCTTTCATAAGATTTTAAAACCAATATTATCAGCTGAAACAAGGTGTCTCGAGGCTGTCTCACCTCCACCCACCAACTATCCAAACCAAATAAACACAATGAACCACTTCATTGGCACACAACCATCTTCTACTCAGGAGAGTAAATCAACATCATCAACTGAAACAGGGTGTCTCAAGGCTACTCTACCTTCACTGACCAACTAATTTACACATGAGGTAGGAGACATTTCCTTTTACATAGATGGACTTATAATACAGCATCCCAACTTATTCAGGTATTGATTACAAAGAGTCTCAATTCATATGTGGAGAGAGATATATATAGTTAATAACATGGAGGATTTATCAGCGACGTTACCTTTGAAATAATAAGAGTGTACTTTGTAGTAGCTTAATGGAGTCTTCCACCAGTGTTATCAAACCAATCCCATGGAACTACCATAAGGTGTTATCAACCCACTAACCTTGGGTGCCTCCACCTCTCAAAGGTTATCAACCAGCATAACCTCCAGTGGATTTATTATCATCCCTGTGAGGCACAAACACTGCTCTATGAATGTTTGTCAACAACCCTCATGGGTTCCTTAACTGGGCTATCACCAATGCTTCTCTTCTCCCTAAATTCTCTCAGTCCTCATATACTTTCCCGCCCTCTCAATGATGTGCTTGATCCTCATAAGCCTCTCAACCTTCTCTTTCTCATGTTCCTTTCTTTGCTTATATGCATGAATCATGTATCATTTTTTCATACCTTCTCTCCCTCCTTTCTCTATTTAGCAAGAGCCTCTCATGGTAATTCTTTCTCTATGCACATCACCTACTTCTCCTCAATGCGTGAGAGAATGTGAATGGAGAATAATGCACGCCTCCCATTTTTCCCATTTCCTTCCATTGTAACCGAATGAAGGAGTGTCTTCTTGTCATTTTCCACAGACCAATCATCTGCCTTTTTGTGGGTCTGCTTAGGCCGTCCTTGTGGCTAGTGCAACCCATACTTATTCATAAAATCCGTCCTTTCCTTGGCTTGTGTTTTTCTCCAACGAGAACATGGACACTCCTTGTTTTTTAGATGAATTTAATACAATGTTAGGCCCATTAAAACCACTCAGTCAACCCATGATTGATATTTAAACCAACTAACTTCCTCAAGCAATATCCCTCCTCAAGCAATGGAATTTGTGTCCCTTTCTCAACCATTTTTAATTTTAATTATATAATTATAAGGAAATTTTATACAAGGGAATTAACTCACAGGGAATGTCACAAAGAATCTGAGTCAGATTTGGTAGATCCATCCATGTACCAAAAAATGATTGGCTCTTTGATGTATTTGGTTAATACTAGGATGGACATTTACTTAGCAATGAACACTTGAGCTAGTTCCAGATGGAACCGAGACATGGTCAATGGATTGTAGCAAAGCATTATTGAGGTATTTATGTGGTACAATTCATTATGGGTTGATATATGTGTCAAACGATGATATACAACTGCAGGGTTATACAAATTCAGACTAGGTAGGGAGTGCGAAAGACAGAAATAGTACATCCAGAAATTTCTTCAGTTTGGGCTCCACGATGATTTCGTGGATGAACAAGAAGTAAACATTTGTTGCACTCAGCACTGCCGAGGCATAATATATTGTAGTTAGTTTAGTGAGTTGAGAAATAGTGTGGCTTCAAAAGTTACTCGCATGACTATTTGTTCAGGTGCTAAAACCGACTGTGATATTTAGCGACAATCAAAGCTGTGTAAAGCTTGTAGAGAATCCAGTTTTCCATGAAAAGTCAAAGCATATTGATATCGACTACCACTTCATTCGTGACATGGTGCAGAAGGGAGTAGTGAAACTCCAACACATATATACTAAAGAGTAGACAACCGATATTCTGACAAAGCCTCTTTCCAGAGCAAAGTTTGTATACTTCAAGGACAAGCTTGGACTTGTTGAGAATGTTTCCCTTAGTGGGAGGGAATGCTAATGAGATAACATTAGGGACAAACATTCTCCCTATGTCATGTATGACCATAATTAGGGAGAGTGATCCAACAGAGGAAATCATTCTTCCTTTGTCAAGTATATTGACCAAAATTAGGAAGAATGGTCCTAGAGGCCTAGGATCACTCAGTTGAGTGGGTGCCTTTCATCATTAGGCTCAATGAGCTAAATTAGCATCAGACCCATAACTTAGATAGAGTGTGGCCTTTGGAGATTCACCATGCGTCAAAGATATTGACCAGAATGATGGTGAACCAAGGCTAGTCCATATACCATGCATCAGATAGAGCAAAATTATGGTGACTAGTTGATGCTAATGATGTACCATGTCTTAAGAGTATCAACCATGATTATGGTGAGGATTCACCATAGGTTAGTGGTATCGACCATAATTATGGTAACTTGTTGATGTTGTTGATCTACCATGTGTCAAAATTATTGACCATAATTATCGTAGTTGAATGATGTTGATACTTTTGATGATTTGTTATAACCTTTTCTTAGAGAAATTTGTCAATATGAGAACATCTGGATAGTCATTATGAATACATCCCTAGCTAAGAGGGAGTGTTGAATTTTGTAGCTATGGTCGATCTTCGTAATTTATATTTTATTCCTTGAAATATATAATGTAAATGTAAGACACGTTCTTCATGTCATTTTTATTGTTTATCCCTTGAAAAGATTAATGTAAGACATGTTCTTCATGTCAGTTTCAAAAGAGAAAAATTTGAATTTTGAAATTTGAATTTTTGGCTCCAAACTTGTCAAGTTGGCCCTTCTTCGAGTTAAGTCAGCTCCAATGAAGAAACACTCATTCGAAAAGGCAAAACACTATATATAGAGCCCTCGACCTCCTCCATAAGGCAACATTCGACCTCTCACAAGACAAGAGATATTTCGAGCATTTCAGGGAAGAAGAAGAAGGACAAATTCATCTCTAATGTTTCTATCTCTTTCCTTGACTTCGAATGTGTGACTTTCTAGGCATATTCAAGGTAGTAGGTTAAACTTATAGGCAACAAATTATTCTGGGCAACAGAGCCGAGTTTTTGGGCATATTTTGGGAGGCCAAAATTCGACATAGACATATTAGAGAGGGCCAAACTTGTTGGAAAAAGAGTGACTTGACAAGAGGGTTGTTTGGCCAGCTTTGACCATAACATTGCTCATCAATTTGACCATCATAGTTTACTAGTAGTATTAGATGTATCTCTCGTTGAACTAAATATTTATCTAAGGAAAAGATTGTTGGGTTTTTACCCCAAGTGGGCTTTCCCAAGGTAAATCTTGTGTTCTCTTTGTGCATTGTGATCTCTATTGTCCTTGTGTATTTATGGTTGATTTTTTGAAGTGCAATTGCTTAATGATAAACTGGAATTCACTAAAAGAAGATCTACATCATTAGAAGTAATTATCAATATTTTAGAATTTAGTGCTTGTATCTATTGCACTTGAAAAATCAACACGATATGATAAAAATGGGATAATGTGTAGGTGTGTCTAAGGGAAGAGTTGAATAACACATATTCAAACTGATTACTATGTAATGTAATTATATGTTATTGAATATATTCATAATAAAAGAAGGCCCACTAAGTAGTTAGGAGGTTATGATTTTTTTTTTTGGTTAGTTTTGATTTTATTTTATTTTTACTTTTTTTTGTTCGAGGTAAGAAATTAGTTTCCTTCTCAGTCCAAGACTAGCATGTAATCATGTCACTAGCAAGGATTTAAACTTTAATGGGGAATATAACAACCATTCTACCCAACTTTAATGGGGAATATAACAACCATTCTACCCAACCACACGAGATAACCCCAATTGACTTAATTTTTTTGGTATCATAGACTCCCTTGAGAAAGAAATCGACCTCCCTCTCAGCCCAAAGGCAAGAAAGAGGTTGCTAATACTTGGCCAACTCATAGTATAAACACACTTAAGAGTGCTAACATAGTTACTCTATTCCAAAACTACAACATGTCAAACTATGAGACTTGAAAATGAGTGAGGATAATCACAATGATTCCACCTAACCACCCAAGCTAAACTCAATTGACAGTTCTTTGGTTAATTAAATAGAATTTTGTTATTATTAATTTCTTTGTCCTTGAACATTGTTACTTTGTTATTATTCACCTTCTTTATCCTTAAACATTGTTATTTTGTTATTATTTATCTTCTCAATGATGTCTATTTCATGATGTTTTGTTTATTTTTTGATTGAAAATATATTTTAATGTGACCACATGACATTAAAGTTAATGTATACCCATCTTAACTCTAGATCTATCAAACACTAAGATAGACTAAATCCGTTAAAATACAAATTTTCCTCAAATTTTACTTCTTTAAATTTTCCTATACATTAATAAAATTAATCCCTCTCAATCCTTAATAAATCTAAATTTAAAATATATCACACTTTTAAAAAATCACCTTAAAACCCTAACTCTAACCCAAGTTAGTGAATGCACTTAGTCCTTATCACGTTTCACAGTATTTTTTTTACTAAATACCCTTTCTCCAAAGTAAAAATAAACATTATTTAGGATGAATATCCACATGTTTTTCTCAACAACATTTATTTTAAATATACATTACAAACTCTACATAATGTTGTCACCCATGTGCTTTATCTACGTAAGTTGCCCCTCCCAGCATCTCACTCTAATCTTATAGGGCCATGTAAAATAAGGGAACCATGCCTTTTATCTTTAGATTTTTGCTTTCATGGTTCCATAATCTTTTACTTTCCTTTCAAGCTACCATTAGAGGGAACCAAGTTATTTTAATAAATATTTTTCTTTTACTTTCATTTCAAGCTACCATTAGAAGGACCCAAGTTATTTTATTTTAATAAATGTATTTTTTACTTTCATTTCAAGCTACATGAGAAGGAACCAAGTTATTTTAATAAATGTATTTTTTACTTTCCTTTCAAGCTGCCATGAGAGGGAACCAAGTTAATTTATTTAAGAAATGTTTTTTTTACTTTCATTTCAAGCTAACATTAGAGGGAGCCGAGTTACTTTAAGAAATGTATTTTGTCAAGCTTTCCATATTATTTGGTGGGTATGAGGAGTAATGTAATTTGGAAAGTGACTTTATAGGTTATGTACATGGGTTTTATTTTATTTTTAAAATACATGCAACTTATATTTTTAATAAACAAATACTTTTTTACAAGTAATATTGAAAAATCTCATTCGAACCCAAAAACATAGTAATCAAACTCCACCACTGTACTCACAAGCTTTGAACCAGAGTTGTGGCGGAGGCAAAGAATTTTGGGGGAAGTCAAATTTGAATTTCGTAGAACGCGCCTGTTTGCTGCCTACACGTGGGGTTTTATAGACTGGCCCCGGTTTCACAGTGAAGCGATAGAGGAGAGACCGAAGACCACCGTCCATCCAAGGCGGTTTCCGTCACTGATTGGAAATTCAAAATTAGGCGGGCTCTTGAATCCGCACTCAAAATGGGAGGGAAGTTTTGGGATAACAGCCATCACTAACCAGGTATTGTTTCGATCCGTGACCTAAAGATCCTCTATCTCTTCCCCTATTTGTTCCTCGCCACAGTACGTTATTTCGACGAAATTCAGATGATCGGTCTCAACTATTACAGTGACCGCCATTACTGGTAAGCTGGAATTTCACCAACTGCATTTCTTGCCTTCAAACCCTGATAATATTTGCAAGACTTTCGCTGTAAACATTTTTTTACCCTGAGAGGCTGATTTGCCCATGGATTTCTTAGTTTTTACACGATTTCATACAGCAAGTCTTTATTTCTTGAAGAAAACCTTGTTTTCCGTGGTGACTACTGTAGATACTCTGTAAAGTTCTCATTTTAGTATTTCGCTATTTTTTGGCAGTCTGCTGTTCCTGTGAATGACAAAGGGTTCTTGATGTCAAGAAGTTAAGAAGTCGTGGAAACAGATTACGCGTTAATGCTGTTTACAAGGAAGGATTGCTAGTGCTCCGTCTGTTAGCGGATCCTGTTTTTGGTGGGGAGATTAAAGATGGCAGGGGGACAGGAAAATTGCGTCCGTATTACTCGAGCTCGAGCTGCCTGTGTTTCGAAAGCTTCTGCCCCTGTGATTCAATCTCAAGTAGATGAGAAGAAATCCAGGAAAAGAGCTCCTAAGCGAGCTGCAGTGGATGATCTTGCTGCCAATGCAAGCGGTTCTCAGCCTAAAAGGCGCGCAGTTTTAGGCGATGTCACAAATCTTCATGCTGCTGCTACCGATTGCTTGTCAACAGCGGAAGACCAGGTTTGGTTCCGAAATGCGATCCTCCTAATCCTATTTTAAGTATTTAAGCCTTTATCTGGATTTGATGCCTGAAGTGCAAGAATCAGGCAAAATTACTTTTGCAGAGATTTTTATGCACGATTTTAGTTTATTTTTATAATTTGTTTAGCAAGACTCTACCTCTCCTTTTACCTCAGTAAAATGAGTCTGATTCAAAGATATCGATGGCATAGGTTGATGCTCCCAATCCTAGCATTAAAGGGAGGGCACGTAACAAGAAGAAAGAGGCAAGGACTTCAACGAAAGTAGTTAAAGATGAAATTCATCCGGAATCGAATCCTCTTGCTGATCATAGTTCGAATCTTTCGGAATGTCAAAAGCCTCCCGCTGCAAAATTAGCAGAGCAACGATCATTAAGAGGTAGAGTATGAACTTCGAAACATAAACTCAAAACTCTTTAAAGCAATGCCTATATGATAAATCTGTTTTTTCTGTCAATCTTTAACTTGGTCGTTCATCAGGCGTACCTTCAAAGGCAAAGCAAGGGGGAAGCTCCAATTCACAAAGCTGTTCGAAGCACACAGACATAGACAAAGACCACACAGATCCTCAAATGTGTACTACTTATGTCGAAGATATTTACGAGTATTTACGAAATGCAGAGGTGTGGATTGCATGCATCTCACCTGTAGCTTTAAAACACATTAATACATATAAACCCTTGCATTGTGATGCATCTTTTACACAGACCACAGTACTTACATTATGCCCACATCATATAATATCAGTTGACCAGATGGATCCAATTGAGAAAAGAAAATGGGCATTTGTCGACTGACAGTTTTATGGATACTTCTTTCAGTTGAAGAATAGGCCTTCGGCAAATTTCATGGAGACTGTACAGAATGATATCACCCCAAATATGCGAGCAATTCTCGTTGATTGGCTGGTAGAGGTATGTGGTCACAACCACCCAGTTTTCAATTTTAGTACTAATTTGATCCTTATTAGTACTATTTTATGGTCGATGCAATGGGTGTATATGTTTAAATACCCTGCTCACACTTATTTCTATGTTAGCAGGTTAGCGAGGAGTATAAGCTTGTCCCTGACACACTATACTTGACAGTATCTTACATTGATCGTTATCTGTCCGCAAATCCAACTAGTAGGCACAAACTGCAACTTCTGGGAGTCTCTTGCATGCTAATTGCCTCGTAAGTTTTTGCCCTTTATCAATATAAGATAGCACGACCAGTGAGTTTGGTTTTTGGTTTTACGGGGAGACAATGTGGCATAATTCCCATCGTTTCATGTAGGAAATACGAGGAAGTCTGCCCTCCTCATGTGGAAGAATTCTGTTATATCACAGATAATACATACACAAGAGACGAGGTATCTGCAACTTCTCTCACTATACACTCTTCCTTTTCTGCAATTTCCTTATTTTTTGCCGGGGTTGGGGAAACTGATCGAATAGATCGAAACTTTAACCGTTCCCCGCTGCCCACAACAAAAAAAAAAGAAGAAAAAAAAAAAAAAACAACCACACGAATGCCTACTGCGATATATATATATATATATATATATATATATATTTATTTATTTCCAGTAAGAAAAAAAGTTACATTATATTCATAATATTTAATATGATACTACATCTGCCTACTGCGATATAGTTAGCGAACTGTGCTTTATTTCATAATACTACTGATTTAATTAGGGATATCAGTGTGTCAATTCTGAAGTTTATGTTAGCTAATTTTTCTTTTTTGTTTAATTTTTTTTGTTTAATTTGTTGTTGTTGTTGTTGTTGTGTTGTTGTTGTTGTTGTTGTTGTTTTTAATTAATGGTAACTCGACAATGAAGAATGTAAGTCGAATAACCTTATTAGCTTTATTATACTAATTTATTTAAAGTTATATTATTTATATAATTAAAAACATATTAAAATATTTAAATAAAATAGTTTATCACTAAATAATTTAACATAATTTGATTTTAATTTTAATTTTTTTTAATTATTCATGTAATAAAGTATTTTTATCTCAAGGCGAAAATATTCTTTTAGATTTTTAAGATTTAAATGTAAAAATATTGAATAATACATTTCAAAGCTATTACAATAATATAGTTGATCTATTATCTTATTTATACAAATACAAATTGAATTTGAGTAGAGAATGTAATTGCCACTTCAATAATCATATTTATTGTATCAAGATCATAGCTTGCATAGCAATGGTTATTCATTTTCAAGATTTCATTATAAAACTTATATTAGACAAAGTCTTTTAGTAGAAATCACATGAGAGAATTTTTTGGCTGATGCGTTTTGAACCAACAAATGTGGTTCATCAATGAAGAGGCAGACCATGGCAAGTGTGGTTCTCTACATCGCTTTCTCTTCATCTGGTCTTGATGATGAACCACACTTGTTCACGTAAGCCAAAAGCTTCTTGACTTTGTTTAATTCATTATGGATCACAGAAGCTTGAATATAGAAAACACTCACATTTATTTATTTATCTATTCCATGAATTACAACACTTTCAATTTTGGAATGAAGAGTTTGAGAGAGTTTTTGTTTTATTATCTTTGATGTCTTCTTTTTAGAATTATGCAATTTGTCTGGGTGTAAGCAATTTGTTAGGTTGTAGTTTATAATCTACCCTGTATCTTTACTAATCCATGTTGAAACTCTGTAGATGTTGTCAATGGAGAGAAAAATTTTAATCTTCTTGAACTTTGAGATGACAAAGCCTACAACAAAGAGTTTTCTCAGGTATGTCATTTCTGTAGACATCTACCTCTAATAGCTTTCACCAGCTATATGTTAGTTATCTATCCGGCTTTTGTCTTACTAGTATATATTTGAACAGGCGTTTTGTACGAGCTTCTCAAGCAGGGAATAAGGTCAGTATCAATGCCAGTAAGGTTCTAATTATGTAGTTGTGCTATCCTGATATCCATGGTACCTACATACACCTAATTGTTGATCTGGATGCTTATGTATTTTGTACCAGTGCTTATTTTTATTAAAATGAAATAATTTTTGGCAGGCCCCGAGTTTGCATATGGAGTTTTTAGCCAATTATTTGGCAGAGTTGACACTCATGGAATGCAGTTTTCTCCAATACCTACCATCCTTGATAGCAGCCTCAACTGTATTTCTGTCTCGATTGACACTTGATTTCCTAACAAATCCATGGGTATTGTCTACTCCCCGAAGTTTACTATTATACTGTTTAGTGCTGGCTTGATGTGCGGGCATAAATTTGTAGATTTTGTGATATGCAGAATCCAACTTTGGCGCATTATACAGGATACAAGGCATCACAGCTTAAGGACTGTGTAATGGCAATCTATAATGTACAAATGAATCGAAAAGGTAGTACATTGGTTGCAATAAGGGAAAAATATCAACAACACAAGGTACGCTTTCATATTTCTTATTTGGTAATTTAATGGTTTTTTAAATCCAACCTTTGAAAGCTATGATGATTACATGCACATAGCTGGTTACTGTTATTAAGGTTTATACATGTTTTATTGTTTTCCATGACAGTTCAAATGTGTAGCAAGCTTGCCTCCACCTCCTTTTATTGCTGAAAGGTTCTTTGAAGACACCCCAAACTAAAGCTATGCATCATTGGTTGTGCACAAGCGTTTTGCTGAAGCTTGTTTGGAAGTTGTAATTGAATCCGGAGTCTTTTACTTATTGTTGGTTAATTTCCATTTAGATGTGTCAATTTGTTCAGACCGTCAGTGCCCATTCTTTTGGTGCTCATATTTTAACTCAGCGACTTACCAGCCTAGTAAGCAATGGGGAGCTTGCATGTATTAGTTTTGAGCACTCAAAAGGAAGTGCCCATTTATCAAACTGTATCATATTTTTTGGAAATTATTACGTGGAAACAGATGAGTCCATGTGGTCATGGAGTAATGATTAACATGATTTTGTACAGAGAATAGTCGTTAAGGTGTTTTTTTGTGTGTGTGTGGGGTTATTTGGTTCTTGTAAACGATCATGTCATCATGCGATTAGAATTTGAAAATTTATCATGTGATCATAAGACTATATTTTAGATAGAACGGATGATACTATGTTATTCAATCACTGAATTTAAAGATAATTTCCATTTAGATGTGTCAATTTGTTCAGACCGTCAGTGCCCATTCTTTTGGTGCTCATATTTTAACTCAGCGACTTACCAGCCTAGTAAGCAATGGGGAGCTTGCATGTATTAGTTTTGAGCACTCGAAGGAAGTGCCCATTTATCAAACTGTATCATATTTTTTTGGAAATTATGACGTGGAAACAGACGAGTCCATGTGCTCATGGAGTAATGATTAACATGATTTTGTACAGAGAATAGTCGTTAAGGGTTTTTTTGTGTGTGGTTATTTGGATCTTGTTTATTTATCCTGCATTTCTAAATAAATGATATGAACATTTGAAATAAATATACAAAATTATTTACACGACTTTGGTATTTTACAAATTTTTTACTCCTGCCACGAGTAGAAAAATGCTACTGGTGCCAAATATACAGATCATTTTTTCTTCATTTATGTGAAGGTTTTTGGAAATATTCATGCATAGGATCTGTTTACCAATAGATTGTTTTATGGTTATGAAACCTATTTCATTTTCTATTGACAATGTATTTGGTTATTCGACCTCGTGCTTTCTTATGCATGTTTTTAAGGTTGATATTCTACAATTTATTTTCATTTTATAATATTGGTTTTAAGGTTGATATTCTGCAATTTATTTTCATTTTATAATATCGTTTTTGGTTTGCTGATTTTGTTCTCCGATTAGTAATTTTAATTTTAAATTTTCTTTTATAAAATTTAAATAGGAAAATGTTATTTTACGAAAATATTATTTATTTTATTTTAAGTTTAATACTCAATAATGTTATTTTATAAACATGTTTTGGTTTATAAAACATGTTTTGGTTTGAAATAAATTGTGTTAAATGTAAAATTTACAAAATATTGATTATGTTTGTAGAAAAAGTTTTTTTATCAATTTAATCTTTGAATTAATATTTATTATTAGTAAAGAATATAATGTTAAGTGATCCAATGGTGTTGATTGAGAATTCATTTAATATGTATGAATATTATATTTGACATTTGTGAAGGGGTCTATGAGTGCTATTTATTAGTTGTTTGATGAATGTGGGGATTTCTAAGACTAACTTATATCCATCTTAACTTTGGATTTATCAAGAGTTGAGAGGGATCATATCTCTTAAGGTGTAAACCACATTTTTTAGTGTTAAACTTGAGGAAAGGTTTGCACCTTGACATGTTTGATCCCTTGGTGCTTGATAGATTTAGAGTTAAAAGTAGATGTAGGTTGATTTCATATCTATATATATATATGATTTTTATTTGGCTCAACAATGGAGATTTCTACCATAAATTTCCTCCCCCCAAGGTCATTAATACATATCCTGATATGATATTGAATTAGGAGACTTTTGAATTTTGATCTCAAGGTTTTGAAAAAAGAAATTTAAGTAATTGTCTCACGAAGTCATGGATAAACCATATTTCATTAATCCTTCAATTCCTACTATAACTATAATTAGTTATTTAGTCTTGTTTTTGGCTTCTCTATAATGTTTTTGGATTTTCCTAATTCTTGGAGAAGTTAGTTGATTTAGCCCAAAATAGATCCAAGATTAGGGATGGAATGGGTTATAATTAAAGTAGAAATATCAATCTAAAGATTCTTTCCACAATCAAGTTTGTAAGTACAACTAAAAACTCTTGGTCAAGGATAATTTATAAATTCAAAATTTTCATAGTAGGATCTTTGGCTATCAACTTTTGTCCCTTCCCCTCTATTTATTTATTTATTTCTTATTCAGTTTGAAAAGCAAAGTAGACCCAATATTGAGAGTAAGTTAATGGCCAAGAAGGGAATTGTAAGAGTAGCAATTCCTTTTGAATGTACCCATTGAACACAAGATAGTGTTTATAAAATATTCTTAAGGATTTCTAGATATGCGACTCAAAAAAAAAGATGCAATACACTTATTTGATTTGAATACAATACATTTTGTCCTTATTGTTACAAGCATAAAGAGATTAAAAGTACCACTCCTAAGTAGGGATAGATGATAAATATAAAAAGAAATAGTATTTCAACAATATCTTTAATGGAATGATATTTTCAATAGATTTGGAATAAATGACATTTGAAAGGTTTATGAAACAGACTATGTATAAACCAAACAATCTTTTTGTATACATTTGAAACCTTGTCACTAATTAGGTTGGGAGATCAGATTGATTATAAAATTATTAACTTAATTAAACAATTTATTAGTGAGCAAGGAAAATATTATTTGGTCAAGTGAATAAGTTAAGCTCAAAACAATGATCTCTAATAGCTAAGGCTATTAAATGAGCTCATATTCCATCATTGTTACCTTTTCTTTATAATGAAAACTAATTTGATCCATGGAAACGAACCTACTTCTTAATCAAATTGGAGTTGGGATATTTGGTCAATAAAGATGTGGATTTTAAGTCTATTGTTGAAAAAGTCTAGGATTTCATTTTTGGGAAAGAATTAGATTGAATTCTTTTCATTTCATTCATTTTCAATTTAATATTGAAAAAGTTTTCAATGTTTTAACCTTCTTGAAGGGAATACTTAGGGCAAATTTGTTTTATTCATTCTATCTATTTCTAGCAATCTAATACAACTATTTGTGCAAATATTTTATGATTTGGAAGCAATTGCCTCTTACACAAATATTGGATGAATTTGCCCTGAGCATGGGATTTTGCATTGATTCGAGTAATCCACAAATGATGAAGATTTCTTGTGTTTACCTCTATCTTGGTGGTGGAAACCAAGGCTCAGGCTTTTTGTTGATTAAAGTAGTTCAAAAAAGTTTTGAATGCCCCCCTAAGAGCCTCATACAAATGAAAGAATCACTTTCTAATGTTTTTGAGCTATATATCCATGTTTCACTTTGGTTTTTGAAGTTCACTCTCATGAATGGTTGGTATTTTTCTCGGTTAGTCATTTGTTTGGTCCATTGAGAATGACATTGAAAACTAAAAAAAGAAAAGTTTAGATGGCTTTTTCTACTGCAACCTTCCCAACCATAATTTGCTTTGGATAGGTATCTTCTAGGTAGGCAAGGGTTTAAATCTCACAGAGATTTTGGACAATGCTCGATATATTAAAATATTTTTCCTTTTTTTGAAAAGGGGAGGTGGGAGTGGGAGTGGGAGGAATATCTTGTGTTGAAGGAAAAAACTATTTCAGAGTTCTATAAAATACTTTACTGTGTAAGTGGCAATTTGGTATTTTTTAGGTCTCTATTTAAATAATTGTAGTTTTTTGTTTTTGTTTTTTTGTTATTATACAAAGATGTGAATTGGGAAAGACTGGTCAACAAAATCTAAACAAAAACTAAACCTTGATATATTTGGGAATACAATTTTTTTCATTACCACAAGATTCATTGGTTGTTGTGGTTCACCTGAAATTTGGTAGCTTAGGGAGAAATTCCCTCCATTGGGAAGGCTTACTCAAGCTTACTCATTCGAAGAAGACTCTACTAGCCCTTGGAAGAATTTAACTTGGTCAAGGAAAGATATTGTTTTCATGTGGAACCCACATCTTCACAAAAGTACAAGTCGAATTGGGCAAGGAAATTCAACCTCCAAAGACACATATAAATAGACCACACTTGACATCATTTGGAGGCATCTCATCACACACTTCTTCTCTTATATTGGTTCGTACACTTCTAAGTTGCAGCGCTGGGTTACCACATGCAAAGGAAAGAGAGTCTATTTTTTGTTGACTGAGTTTTACTTCTATTTGGGATTGTTTTAACTAGCATTGACCATGGAGCATTTGTCTTTGTTTGCTTGATTTTTTGATATGTTTGGAGGGGTGAGTTGACCAGAAGGTTGACCAAACTTTTCCAGGTCCCTTTGACTAGTGTTGAATTCAAATTGTGGGCTAGGGTTTTTGCAGGTCAACACCTTGACTTTGACTGAATTTTGTAGGAGAATTGATGACTTTTTTTATTGGATTTAACTAAGCTTGGAAAGGTTGAGTTGACTGCTGCTTTGACCAGATTCTTTGGAGGCTGATTAACTGTTGACCATTGATTAGTTAAGGCTTCTTTTGCTGCTGCTGACTTTGTTCATAATTTATAGATTTGATTTTGGACCATATTTGACTACATTGCTTATTTTGGATTGGATATTGGATAGTTGACTTGGTTAGTCAAGGGCTTGACCCTTTGACTCATTGTTGATGAACTTGAACATTGTATCTCTATGTTGAACATTTGATGACAATCTAATAGAAGAAGAATTTGGAAAGGGTTTTCCCTTGGTCTTTAACCAAATCTTGTGTCTCTATTTTTGTTGGATGTCTTTTATTGTGCATTGGTTTATTGTTCTATCTACAACTACTTAATGTTGATGGAAGATTGAATTACATTGGAAATTGATTGCTAATTGAATAAAAATTGAAATAAGTGATTGTGTTAAGCATAGAACATAAGAAAATTACCATGGTATCGGAGTTGAGGTGAAGATAAGCCCAAGGAGACAAGAAACAAACAATCCATTTTGGAAATATTTGAAGAAAGCTTATTTGAATCGATTAAGATATCTACCTCATACTTCAAGGAGGGAGAGAAGCTAAATGACTCATTAAATTTTGTTGCTTGAAAAATTAGGTTTTAGGTGATTGTTGGACACCTAATCCTAAAGGGTTAGCGTGGAAGCCGAATGGACAAAGCAGTCCAAGGGACCTTGGGATGTGAATCCCAACGGTCACCAAATGTACTATAAATGTATATCAAATTGTTAATAAAAAGGTACTACATGATTTATCTTTCCTATTGTTTTGGCTGTCCATGTCTGTTTAACATGGTATCAGAGCCATGATGTGGCCTGTGTAATTGCCTTGAATAGTGCTGGCCTGTTTAAATCTGCCTGCCTGTTCTTCTGAATACCTCTTACCTGCTTCATACAGTACACTGACTCTGCACACCTGCGCTGCACCTCATTATTAAACGCTGGTCTGTCACCTGTTCTGACATTACTGAAACGCTGCCGAGTGAAACGCTGCCTACTCACGCTGCTGAAATGGTAACGCTGCTGCCTGAAGGAAATAAGAAATGCTCTCTGACAAGAAAGGCTGCGTGACATACCTAACGTCTAAGAGGAGAAACGCTCCCTGACGCTGCACAGAATGAGAAACGCGTGCCTGAAGGACTTTCTGATCTCTCCCTCGTAGCTTGTTTTAGTGCCCACGCTGTCGAGCTTATCCATGGCAAGCGCAAAGTCTCGGAAGAAAGCATTTTGGTCGGAAGCATATGTTTCCACGAGGCCAATGGTTCGAGCATCGGTGTAGAGGATCTGATCAGAGGCCAGCAAGCCCAAACCCTTTGGCAGATTCTGATAGAAAACATTATCGAAAGTCCTGGGAGAAAGGACATCGTTGAAGGCGGCCATGTTGGGATCGAGGTTCTGCTGGGGGCGGACCTTTTGCAGGCCCGCAGCGTAGAGAGGATCGATGGTGGGATCCATGGGTTCCTTGTAGATCCTCCCCATGAACTCCTTACAGTGCGAGAAGCCCACGGTGTGAGCTCCTGAGAGCGTTGTCATTTCCGACTGATTGAAGCCCTTGGATTCGAACAAGGCGTTTAGCTCGTCCACGCTCATCGTTGCTTCTGGGAGATTGCCTGCGACTCGAGAGGCTTCTGAGACAAGACCATCATTTCCCTGCGACTCGAGAGGCTTCTGAGTCTCTTTTTGGCTCCTTCTTGTTCTGTGTTTAAATCTATGGAGTCTCTCCATTGTGCGGCTCTAAAAATTGTCTATCAGTGATATTATTTTATCTGTGTATCCTATAAACTTTGAAATTGAAATTGTAAACTGGCCCAAAGAATTTGATATGAGTGTGCAAGAGTATATATGTATATATATATTGTGTGTGTGTTCCAGTGCGCACAATGTGAATCTCAGACTTGAGTGCTCGGAGAATTAAGGCTTTCGAAAGGGGCTTGATTGACTGTCGCGACTCCAGTTTACGCAGGCCCATAGAATACACTCCATCTAATTTGCTCTGCATCCTCCGAAGATCAGCGGGGTGTACATGGTAAAAAAAAAAACAGGAATAATTGAAGTCCCGGACTCCAACATGTAAAAGAGCCAATTGGCTTTCACTCTATTTTTTATTTGAAAGATAGTAAGAGTTCTGGAGATTCGAATACAAAACGGAGAGCGGGAGTTGTTACAGAATTGATTACTATTGCATTAGATGCAATAGCAGGTATAGAGTCGGCCCTCTCACGCTTGAACAACAGTTGACGGGAAATCCTCCAGAATTTACTTGCCCCGCCATGTGTTTTGCTCGTTATTGTAATCTTATTCGTGACCAAACATAAATAGTGGGTCTGCACACATTCCCATGAATTTACTTTGAAATAGGTTAAAATAACGAATAAATTCGGTACCTTTTTGTGATTTATATACCTGGTATGAAGAGTTTGGCAGCAGGGAATGAGTGGCATTTTCTTTGATTGACTCATTTGTTTTAGCTCATTGGCAACATCATTTATCTGAGAAAAACTGAAGGCATATTCACGTTGCAGAAAAATGTGATTTGATCCATCCATACAGTCTTTGCTTCATTGATAAAGCTCATTTTTGTCTTTAAATAAGATTGTAAACTCAATAAATCTAGTTGCATTGTATCCAAGAAGCTTGCAAAGGGGCAATTTCAGAAAAAGCGAAGCTGTGCTGTTTCCTGCGTGTATATGAGTGTTTGAGTGTAACTATAATGAGCTGATTTGTTTATGTTCGATGATCTTTTGAAAATTGAAATGGTTTGGTAGCGCTGGAGAAGGCATGCAGATCACAGGAAGATATGTATTGATTTGATTCCTAATTTGTTGGAAGTTAAATTCTCAGGTGAATTGAAGAAAATTCATTTTTGAGTGAGGAGTCTGTTTTCCGAATATCACCATTCTGTGTGCTGAATCTATTGCAAGCTGATTGATTTGAAGAGCAATTGGTGTCCATCTTTTCCTCATTGTTTTACTATTTTTTGAGGATTAAAAATGGCTCCAATTAGTGCAATATTAGAGTTAGTGGACAATTTAATACTCTCTACTATGAATAATACAGTGAAAATCAGCAAGGATTTTCTCTCAGAAATTCAAACTTCTCTGCAAAATGCACAGGAAAATATTGAGTTTTTGCAGCTGGAAACAAAGCTACAGCAAGAAGAATTACAACAGTGGAGTCATCATTCTGAACCTGTTTCTGTTCAGAAGATTGAAACAGACTCCCATAAGCAGCAAGTCAATAATGTTACAGTTCATTCAAATATAGCAGTAGTTGTAAATGCAGATGCAGAAGTTCAGTCTGCACTTCCCAAGCCCATCATCAGACCTTGGGAATAGCTTGTCCACAACAAGCACAAAACCGGTCTTGGATATGACAAGGACTTGTCCTTTGATATTCCAGACTATGCCAAGCCCA
>APFE030430952.1:192121-301382 GCA_000404065.3 Pinus taeda
AAGGCTTTGCATGCATCTTGAACCTCAAGAGCATACAGGTTCTTGACTCGTGAACCAATCTGCTTCACATGTCTAGTGGTGATGTGTCAAAGGAAAACCTTTCCCTTACTGAAGACTACATCATAGCCTTTGTCTTCCAGCATTGCGATTGACATCAAATTTCTCTTCAGTCTTGGTACATACTTGACATCGGTCAAGGTAATGCAAGTTCCATGCTCCCTCTAAAAAACAACCGCGCCTACACTTGAGACACCATATTTTTCATCATTACCCATCACAATCCGCATATGGAGATCCTTCTCCTCCAAGGTATTGAACAAACTCTTGTAGCCAGTCATGTGGAAAGAAGCTCCACTATCAAGAAACCAACGACATCCCACCATGGATGAAACCATGCATGTGAAGAGGGTGAAATCCAACTTGAACTATGAGGCCAGTGCCTCACCTTTTGATCCTTCCTTAGATCCCATCTTGGATTTCCTCAGTGGACAATTTGTTGAAAAATGGCCCACCTCATGACAACGAAAGCATCGCACTTTCGATTTGTCAAACTTCTTCTCACCATGGGAAGAACTCGATTTGGAATGAGAATCCTTCTCCTTCCCTTTCTTTGCCTTACTCACTAAGGCACAATTTTCTTCATCCTCCTTGGATAAAGAAGATCCATCTCTGGTGCTTCTCCGTATCTCCTCCTGCATCAGATCCAACCAAAGTCATTCCGAATCTGGCAATTTTTCTCTTCCATCAACCGAGTCTTGGTATCTATGCCAGCTCTTAGGAAGACCGAGGAGTGCAAGACTCACCATGTCATCATTGGCTGTCATGATCCCTACACTTCCAAGCTCATCCCTGCAGGTGATGAGCTTGTTCTTACGAAGCTTGTTTTTCAGCACCAGCTTCCTTTGATTTCTGCTATTTTGATATAAATCTTTCAATGTTTTCCACATCGAAAACAATGTCTACTTCCCATGGAGGCTCAAGACAATGTGGTCTCGAACTCCCTCCAGGAGGATTCTCCTTTCTCTAGCCACACATTTCTTCCATTCCGCCAGTTGAGTAGCATCAATTGGCTTGGGGACTTCTTGATCAATGAAGTCCTTTAGACTGTTATCCTATAATACTGCTTCCATGCGATCCTTCCAGGCTATATAATTTGAGCTTCCATCAAGAGCATACTCGAGTTTTAAACCATTGAATGCCATTGGTGAAATTGAGATGTGATAAGAACTCAATTTCTATATTCAGGAACCACAAACTTCGAAATTCTCCCTTCTTGTATAATGTTCTTTTCCTTTGATCACCTTTGCTCCGATACCATGTAGAAATTCCCACTGTAGATCAACAAATTATACAATAGACTAAAACAAAATACAAGATCTACTTCTACAACAAAATTTGCGGAAGCTTAATCAATTTGAGCACGATTAATGAGAACACATATAACTGAGAATGAGAAATCAATCACACATAACACAGAAGAAATAACCTGGGGAAAGCCTTAGCCTAAAACCCCAATCTCTGTATTATCATACAAGTGGAAATCTTGTTCAAGTTACAAAAAGAATTAGCTCCCAAGCTATCCTGCTCTCGCTGCAATCAAACAATACTGCTCATAGATAGTCAAAGGCTATCACAACCTTCTCCTTTTCCCTCCAAGCTTCCTATTTCCTTGTGCAGTTTTTCTTGGGGTCCAGTGCTTCCACTTGTGTGAATTCCCACCTCACACTGCTCACTAGGCTCAGAAATAACTGCACAAACCCGAAGGAGATGATTCCTTTTACATGGATGAGTTTCCTGTATAGGAAAAATCCTTCAACTGATAGTACACTGTCCCATCATCTGATCTCAACTGGGTCTCTGACTGAACTGACATGCATGAGTTATTTATGAGAGAATATTAAGTTATTTGGAGAGCAACAGTTACATGCATGCAAGCATTAACTAACTGAACTCACAATTAATTCAACAAACTGTTTGAATTAATCTAACTGGACTTGACTCATTTAACTGAGCCAACTAATTACAATTCAATATTACAACTCATCCTTATCTCTTTAATTGATGGATAAATTCCTCAATAAACGGAGAAACTGTTGCATGTCCCCACATAGACTTCATGTTTGACTTTCTACAACTAATTAACTCAAGATGAATTAATTAATTATTTTTCAAACAACTGCTAAGATCAAATTCGAATTTTACTTCTCAATTTTAGTTCAGGGAATAACTAAATTTGAAATCTAACCTGAAATGCTATTTATTATGCTCATGAGATAGAGCATTCACCCATGCTATCTACAACTGTTTTATGACATGACTTAATTTATCAAATATATACATACCTCTTTTCTCCTTTTGGTCATCTAGACTTCCTTTGACAACTTCCTTTCCTTGCTTGAAAGTTCTTCAACTACTTGACATGTTGCACTCCTTTGTCATCATACTATCATCCTTATAAATAATGTATCCCACACAAAGTGGAATGATCAACGAGAAACTTTCTTCTTCCAAGTAGAGGCGAACTTTCTAGTAAATATTCCAACGAAGGATCTTGATTATCCTCATCTTGCAAATGTTGCTTTATAATGATGATGATGTATGATGAATTCTTCTTATCTTCTATCATGCTAAATGACTTTATTTCAACCATATATACTACTTCTCCTTTCAATTAGGTTACCACTAGCTACTTTCTTTCTGTAATGGCTGCTACCTCCATGTAGAATTCTACTTCAGCTATCCTTTCAAGCTTCTATAATGAGTTCTTGCTCTTATAATATGTTTCTACTATGATCCCATCACCTATTATGATGTATCATATCATACTTACAATGATTTCTACCATGGTAGATATATTTCAAAAAATTTGAAAAGAACTAAGTGAAGGAGATTATCTCATTCATAGTAGAGATCTTTCATTTCCTCCTTTGATTTCTTCTTCTCAGATTCTTCCATTCTTCAGTGACACGGACTTCATTCCTTTCTTTCCTTTTCTTGTTACCCTTCTTGAGTTTCAAAAAATCTCTCTTGAAATGCCCATATTACTGACAACCATAGTGTTATAGACATATTTGGGCACTTCAACCCCAATCTTATATTTCGATTAACTAGGGCTTTTCAAACCCTAAAAGTATTGTTTCATACCCTAAAAGAACATGGTCAACTGATTACATCATTCCCCAAAAGTTCCACTTGAAAAACCATCCAAAACCTGCCTAAACTGGACCATACTGACAGCTCCACTGTCAGGATGCGATGCATACTGACTTCTACACTAGCCAGGTGCAATGCATACTGATGAGGCCTTCTGTAGGGTGCGATGAGCGAGGATGGACAAATGTACGAGACAGTTTGCTAAGTGGATGCTCATGGAATCTTCTAGAAACTTCTCCTGTGACACTTGCCTCTCTGAATTCACCTAGAGATGAGAAAGAGATCCAAGAAATCTCCAAGTGGAACCAAATGCAACAAGTGGAATGACACTAATAAAAAACCAGAGATGACTCACACCCTTGCACACATCTATAAATGGATCCCTCAGCTGAGAGATCTGGAGGCTGGAATTTTGTAATTTGTAAGGAAGTGCTGATAGTTTATATCTGAGAAGGAGCATTGTATTGTTGGTGGGATCTTGCTTTTCATGAGGTGAAGAGGGCTTTGATGCTAGGAGGATGATGTTGGATCAGACAGCTAGGTTGTAATTCTCCCTTCTATTTAATAAAGTTCTTCAAGTTTTCTTCCATAAAATTGTGCAATTGTGAATGTTATTATTTGTAAATGCTATTGTATATTCATTGTATTTTTGATTCTGCAATGCTTATGATATAATAGATCAAGAGTCTTTGACGGTTCTTTGTTACTATGTCTCTACAGGTACTCTTCGAGCAGGATAAGTACAGAGAGGAGTTGCAAGCTCTGTCAAGGGAGAGAGATCAAGCAAGGAGTCTAGCGGAAGATCCAGGTTGGTTCCTTTGCCTCTCTCTTATCTATCATACATAGAAGAAATCACGAATTGCTTTAAATTGTTTGTTTCTATGGTAGCTACGAAACCTAGAGGGCTAGTCGATCGAAAAGACACTAGTTTTCCCAGAAACAAAATGGCAACTCCACTGGGGATCGAATATATGCTTGTTTGTTGTTGTTTTTTGTTTTATAAACTATAGACATAGCCTGAAGTTAGCCAGATAGCCTTTGAACTACTCTTGCTCTGCAATTGCATAGTAGATGACTGCCGCTTCAGTCAATCTCCGGTTTAGTTTATGAATTAGATATTTGACTTACAAGCATTCTAGATGCCCTTTTGGTAGCTTAGTAACCTCTCAAGATCATTCCTCTGTACTTTGTTCTTTACTGTCCATCATAGCTCAGTTTAACTCACTGAAATTAGCTGCAAACTTGAGTGAAAACCCACTTCAGTTGCGCTCCCTGGCCCATTGCACTGTCTGTCACTGTCAACTAGTATGCATCGCACTTCCTAAATGTTGTAGGTGTGATTCATCCCTTGTTTCTGTGAAGTCCAGGTGCGATGACTGACTGAATCTATTTCCATTCTTGAAATTTGGGGTTTTTGTCCTTGTTTTCAGTTCTGTTTAGTTGATTTGCTACTTATGAACAGTGTCTCATTACTGAAGCCTGCTTGCATCACATAGAACAGTCTCCATTGATTATGATCAGTAAATGTTTAAATGTATTTGTCCATCATTTACAATCCTTTGTCGAAAAGTTGCTTAAATCGATATGTTGTTTTGGTACAAAAAGTGTCGTAACTGTCATTTGTGTCAAAAAGAGAAGTGTCGTTGGTTCTTCCTTCCCTGGATAGTCGATTGAACTTTTTGTCATTTATTTGGTTTGACTTGTTAATATTTGAAGTGTCGAAAGCATTTTCCATTCAAAATTGAAAAGTGTCGTTTAGTCTTCCTTTCTATTTTGAAAAAGAAGTTGTTGAAAATGTCGCTTTGAGTAAAATGTTTTAGATCTTTGCTATACTTAGTTTTCCTTTTTGGCATTTTTCACATTAAGGGAACAAAAAAAAAATACATGCATTTGCATTTTCATTTAGTTTGTGTGCGAAAAATGATTTAGGAAAAGTGCATTAGTGTGTGCTCTTTGCTCTTTGTTTGAAAGAATCGTAATTTTCTTTCCCTAGTAGCTAGGATTTTCATTGCTCAAAATAAACAACGATTGTTTATCATTGTAGATTGCATTTTTAGGAATTTCAAATCGACATCACGCGGTGAACCATAAAAAGGAAAACTCTTAAACAAGATCAACTCTAAAATAAATTTCAATGAACCTAACAACACTTTGGAACTTAACGTAACACATCTAGAGGTCTAGGCCAGAGATGTGTTCCGGTGTAGTAAAAACTAGTAACTATCGTTTTCATCGAAGGTTGGGTGATTCCTCCTCTTTGATACGACAAGTGCTAGCACAGACTTGTGCTCCCCGTACCATCGCATATATATTGGGAGACCACAATAGGCTTATATCCTTTATCCATAGGAAGTCGTGTCTGCCACCCTATTGATTGCAATGCACTGAACACAACATTCGGGAAGATTGACTGCCGTACATAAGTCCTCAGTAATTTCTCTTTAATTTATCACCAAGGTGTATATTGCAGTTTTGCGATTGGTTTGGTAATCCCTCTGTCTAGATTTCTAGAGTAGTCACTTTCGTTCCTTTTCGACTCCTTAAAAGAAAAGGTCCATCTGAGCACTTGTCACTTCAGGCTCATTAAAAATCGAAGGGGACTAGAGTCATCTTTAGATTTTCTCGACTCTTAAAAATTGAAAAAGAAAATTTGTGTCAAAGCGTCATTAAAATTTATTAATTCAAAATAACATTTTTCCCCTTAATTTTGAGTTGATCAAGTAATTTGCAATCGTGGAAGAAAGTCAATCAAAACCCCGTTGTTCGCGGAGACTAGTGAGTCAACTATCTTTGACTCTGGAAACGAAGCCATTCCAGGCAAAACGGTCTCGTTTAACTAAGTCCAATTCATCTGGTTTATTTGAAACTTTTGTTTCAACATCGTCAGAGACTACAGTTACTCCGATCATTTCTAGTACATTTGCCTTTAGAGAAGAAGTTTCGCAGTGACAAGAGGACATTAGAACTGATCCTAGTGTAATGGTAGATAATTCTATAGCCGAAACAACTCCAGAGACTGAATTTCACTCACCTGAACATTTGGAAGTTGAGTTCCAGAATTCAGAAGGTGTCACCCCTCCAATATCTGTCACTGCAGAAGCTATACCTTCTTCGGCTCCAGAAATATTTTATGAACTTGACGGTTTACCTCTTCCACCTGGATTGATTGCTATAGAGGAGATAGTAGAGGATACTCCATCCAGTACCCCGTTACATTTTGGGACTGGGATTCATCTGTATCCTTCTACTCCTGAAGTTAGTTCTTTTAATCATCCTTCATCACAAATTCCTGTCGAACCACTAGGAAATATTTTGGATAGACTAAACATGTTTGAGCAACCATCAACATCTAGGACTGTGTCATCTGATACAGCTACAACGGAACTTCTTTCTGCCATTCCTACAATGTTTGTTGGTATACCATTTATCCTGGCTAGTTATCAATCACTAGCTGGAGTCCACTCAGGGGCTGTTCCAATGTCATGGTCTGTTCCTATTTGTTCATCTGGAGTCCCATCTGGTATCTCTTATGTTGAAACTCAACAAATTGATCCTACATGCCAATATCAATTTGGGCAGACCACTCTTCAAAGATCGATATATCCTTTGAACACTGGACTGCCGCCATATGGAGGGCAGTATGCTTTTTCATTGTTCCCTCCTGGAGAACAACCATATGAGAGTTTACAACAAAATTTAGGTCAAACTGGAATTACATCCAGTGGTTGGGTACCAATACTACCTCAACAACCAAGGGTTGTATATTCAATGCAACCGATCCAACCTGTGTCAAATATTCCCACTACACCTGCTATTGTGACTATGTCGCAAGTACAAGCACTGCCTGTTGTATGTCCTCAAGTCTCTCAAATTGCAATATAACAACCTCTTGTTTCTACGGCTCAATCACAACCTCAGGTTAGTGCTTCTTTACCTGGAACGACTTAGGCTCAAATGGGTATTATCACTCCACATCTTGGTCAATCTTCCAGTATTGGGCAACAACAAATGGTCCAACAACCATGGCTGGTACAATACCAACAACCGCAATTCCAACAAACCTATCGAGGACCTGAGCAACAAGGCTTTGTAGGTAATGGACAACCACATTTTCAAAATGGTTATCAACAACCACACTATACTAGTTATGTCCAACAACCTTATCAAAGTTACCAGCATCAGATACATTATGCTGTTATGCAAAGACCTACTGCTCAGGTGATTCCATCTTGTCCTTGGTATGCTTCACCTAACTTGAGTCAACAGTTGCCTTTTGTAGCAACTCTGGAATTACCAGATTTGAATCGGCTGACAAATGATCCAATTGCATACACCCCTTGGTGTCCAGCGATTCCTCATAAACTTCCGTCTGATATTCCTAAATTCAATGGAAATCTAGGTGAATATCCATCGAATCACGTAATGACTTTTCATTTGTGGTGCTCGTCCAACACCATGAATGATGATTCGATTATGTTTTGCCTTTTTCAAAGAACACTCATTGGTCTGATAGCGAAATAGTATATTGAATTTCCTAGAGCTTCGTTTGATAACTTCAGCGCCCTTGCCACTACTTTTCTAACCCACTTTCAGTTACCCATGAGGTACGAAACGGGAACAAAACTCCTTACCAACTTTAAATAGACCACATCCACTCACATATTTGATTATATTCATGAGTGGTGACGTCGTCGTCGAATGGTAAAGATGTATGTTCCTGATTAGCTTTTAGTTGAGTGGTTTATTAAGTCCTTATTGCCTTCTATAACTGAGGACGTGGAAAACTCCCGGATGCGGGTGTTTAACAGCTCGGAGGGTATGCGGATGGTGTTTCATGTGGGCAGGTGTCAGCCCCAACACGCCACAAGTTATGAGGAAGGTCAGGCGAGCTGGTCTCGCACAAGCCTATTAATGGAGGCATTTACTTCTTCCATCCGTTGCTTGGTTAACTGTGCTATGGCGCTCCATAAGCGAATTGCTCCCGCGACTTTGTTGCATTCCTCTGCAGCTTCATGGATTGCAGCGTTGTATGTCTCCCTGAGCTTCTCTGCAAGTGAACTTAGGCTCGTCAGTCCCTTTCAGGTACCGGGATCTTATGGTTCAATTGATGCTCTGTTGTCGCCTCGCTCAGGATACTCTTCTCCGCGCATTCACTCTCTCGACAATTCTCTGAACATTGCAATGCCGCACGAACGACCCAGGATGGGGAGCAGACGTGGTGGCTCCCGTGGCTACGTGGCCTCTCAATGATCCTCGGACACGTTGGAACCTGGGCGGAGCAGTCCCCCGGTCACCAGAAGCGGAAGTGGCAGGGGTCGTGGGAGAATTGGGAGGGTTGACTGTGAGCATGCTGCTCATCCCACTGTGCGTTATCGCATCCCGTGTTCTCTTGCCAACTCCACTTTCATATTCTCTATCACCATAGAAAAATGTGAAGATAATAGGGGCACGGGAGTAGCCCATCCTGAAGCACTCGCAGAACAGAGGGTGGTGAATCCGGTGGACAATCAGCGCCAGGTCATGGGAGGTGCTTTGCTGATGAATCCGGCTGTCCCTGCCGGTCCAAGTGTGCCAGCACGTGGTGAACCTACAGGATCGGCGATTCCTCATTCTGACTCAGAGGACTCTCTTCAATTTGGGTGCAGGGTCGTCGAGGAGCCTTACACCTCTGAGGATGAATGATCCAGCCAGGGTTTTCGCCCCTGCAGTTTCTGAAGTAGGCGCTCGACTCTGTTTTGATTCTTGCAGTTATTTCTTGTCTCAGGTCTCTGTCTGTCAATGTGTCGTTTATGGTCAGCACTGTGTCATGTCTGTCAATGTGTCGTCTTAGTTTTTGTACAGCACTGTGTCGTGTCGAAGGTGTAGTCAAAATAATGCTGTAGGTTCACACTGTACTGGAATCATGATCTTTTTGTTACATGCCAAATTCAGGGTAGAACTTTCAAGGCCATGGCCTTGCTGTAATATTTTTGTATCAATAATAGGAGTAGACAGATTGAGAAAAAAAACTGAGGACGTGGAAAAAGGAGGAGTTGTCACTGAAGAACAAGTCATTGCTCGTGCCCAATAGACTTGATCTATACTCAGTTCAGCACACTCTACGACAAAATTCCTGATGCTCCTAGACCAGAATTTTCCGTTCCACCCCCTCCTAAATCAAACAAGTAATCTCACGCTGGTGATGGCGTGATCGGTGCCTCAAGCACGCAAACCGCAAAGGCTTCCATCTGGTAAAGCCCTTGGAGTTTCTAGTCAAAAAGCAAATGACAAACCTCTTGCCTCAGAGATTAATGCCATGTCATCTAACAAGGGCAAAGATCCAAAGCAACTGGGGGGCAAGAAGAAAGGGAAAAATAATAAGAAGAAACAAGAAAATTCAACTCCTGAAAAATCTTCTGAGAAGCCTACTGGGAAAAAGAAACCTTGTGATCCATTTTACATATGTAACGACGAGCATTGGATGAGATATTGTCCACATCGAGCTGAGATTGCAAAATTTTTAAAGACTTCAAATACCTCAACAGTGTTGACTGATCCATTTCCGAACCCAGAAACTAATCTGGTTGCTATCAATCATGCTTCCACATCCCAACTGCTTATGTTATCCATCTCAAAACAAAAAAATGATGCTTTGATATCGATAAGGAACAAAGATTACGAGAATCCAACGTCATCAGACAACCAGGCTACAGATCAACCTAGTAGTTTGACAATAACTTTGCCAAAAGTTGTTCCACTCGTTATTCCTGAATTAACTATAAATCCGCCAAAGGGAGTCGTACATAAATCAAGATTTAATCCTCATGCTTGAGCTGCACAGAATTATAATATAGTGGAGGATTTGGCTCAATCACCATCTGCTATGTCGACACTTAAAGTATTGCATAATTTCCCCTCCCAAAAGCAGACTTTGTTATTAGTAATAGGTGGGATTGATCCAGCGGATTCCAACCTTGTGGCCTTTAACCATAAAGGATACACACCTCAGTTACCGGCCCAACTCGATTTCCTTATACAGGTAAAAGCCCTCAATAAAACTGTTCATCGAACAATCATTGATGAGGGGGCATCTACCTACATTATGTGAATGAGTTGCTGGAAAACTTTAGGTTCACCACCCTTCTCACGATCATCAACGACATTAAAATAATTTGATGGAAGAACATACATGCCATATGGGATTTTAAGTAACTTGCAAGTTGAACTGGGGGGCAAGACAATAGAGATTGAAGTCGAGGTCATTGATGGAAACCTTGATTACAATATCTTACTAGGAAGGCCCTGGATTTATGCTATGGCTCCCGTTGTGTCTACATATTTTAGAAAGACTGCATTTCCCTTCCAAGGCGGAATTACAATCGTTGACCAACTAGCCTTTTTTCCAAACAGTTCACAAGCTACTAGAAACATTCCATTGATCCATCGAAGTTATCAATCACTTCAAAATGTCGAAGTAGGTCTCCTAAAAGACCCATCCTTAATGGGTACTTTTTCCCTCCCGCCACCAACTGGACTTGCGGAGGTGGCCACAGTGGAAACCTGTCATATGATCTCTTCTACATCATCTAAGATTAAGAAGAACTCTGACCATTTTGATAGTGTGGATCACCGCGAGGTGTTACCCCCAAGCCCCATAGAATCTTTGTAGCAATCAATTTTTTGGGCCTGGGCGGCAAATCCAAATCAGCACTCAACGAGCATTTGGATAGATAGATCTCTAGAGTATGGTACCTCTTCCAATCATTGGTCTCGTATACATTCCATAGACAAAGGAATCATCCAGTCGATGATGATAGGGGAGACGCTGTGGGAAGATTACCAGCATCGTTCCCACCTTCAAGATAACAATGAATATTTTTCAAGCGACCTTAATCATCCTTCAGTTTTTGATTTTCTGTCAAATACTGTAAATACAGTGGATTCCGAGCGAAATCTATCCAATATTGAAGAAACTATCGCCATTAATATCTCGAACAAACCTAATGTTGTAGAGAATATTTATGTTGGCAAATCATGTTCTCCATTAGAACTGGAAATTTACTGCGCTCTCTTTCACGAATTCAGAGATGTCTTTGCATGGTCATACGAAGAAATTCCAGGCATTGACTTGAGAATTGTGGAACATGAAATCAAGATGTATCCAGATGTCAAACCAGTATGATAGCGGCTTTGACCGGTCCATCCGAAGAAATCCGCTGCCATTAAAGCAGAAGTTGAAAAACTTTTGCATGCTGGTTTCCTTTACCCTGTTCCTCTCATTGATTGGGTATTGAATATTGTTCCTATGATGAAAAAGAAAGGAACAATTAGAGTGTGCATCGATTATAGGGATGTAAATCAAGTGTGTCCAAAAGACAACTATCCTACGCCCTTCATCGACCAGATAATTGATGAATGTGCTGGACGCGAAATCTTTTCATTCATGGATGGATTTTCCAGATAAAATCAAATCAATATCCACCCACAGGACCAGTCGAAAACACATTTATATGTCTGTGGGGCACATTCGCATATTGTAAACTACCTTTCGGTTTGAAGAACGCAGGGGAAACTTTTCAAAGGGCAATGAACTATGCCTTCCATGACATCAAACACATCGTTCAATTGTATCTCGACGATCTACCTGCTCATTCACGAAAGCGGACTGATCATCCGTAGCATTTGAGAGCCATATTTCTACGTTGTCGACACTACAAGATACGACTCAATCCGCACAAGTGTGTGTTTTGTGTTGGTTCTGATCGATTACTTAGTTTCATAGTTTCTAAGGATGGAATTTGACTCAACCCATTTAAGGTTTAGGCAATCCTTGACATGCCTCCACCTTCAAATTTTCTTCAGATTCAGAAACTCCAAGGGAAAGCTAACTTTATGAGGAGGTTCATTCCACATTATGCCAAAATCGCTAAAGGTTATACGTGTCTGTTGAAAAAAGGAGTACCCTTCCACTGGGATCAGGTTGCTCAAGCTTCCTTTGATGCTTTAAAAGGTTCCCTGATAAAAGCATCATTAATGTATGCTCCTGACTATCAAAAAGACTTTAACCTGTATCTCGCCGCTGCAAATACAAACATCACCATGGTTTTAGTGCAAGAAGATAATGGAATTGAACCTCCTATATATTATTTAAGTTGCAACCTTAATGATACAGAAAGCAAGTACTCTTATGTTGAAAAGCTGGCTTTAGTAGCCGTTCAAGCAGTACAGAGATTTCCACACTATGTTCTCTTTCGCAAGACTACCATTGTGTCAGATTGCAACCCTATGACCTACATTCTGTTGCGTCAATTACTAGGGGCAAATATTCCAAATGGATAGCCATTTTGCAAGAGTTTGATTTGGAATTCACCAAATCCAAATCAAAGAAGTCTCTCTTCTTCGCGGAGTTACTTTGTGACCTTCCATCGTCATCCAACAATTTAGCATCTAAAGCATCATTTGTGGATGATACTCTATTTCGGATATCGTCATGTGATCCGTGGTATGGAGATATACTGGTCTATCTAAACCCAAAATTTTAGGCCTAACACCTCTCGCTCTGAACAACAACGTACTTGACACCACGCCAAAGATTACCTGATCATTGACGATACGCTTTACCATCGTGGTATCGATACAGTTCTGCAAAGGTGCCTCATGCATGAGGAGGCCAATTTTTTTTTGGATGATTGTCATTCAGGTGCTTGTGGGGGGTATCTATCTAGTTACGCTACTACACAAAATATCTTACAAGCTGGTTACTTCTGGCCCACTATATTCAAAGATTGCGTAATTGCAGTCAGAAGTTGCCATGCTTGTCAGATTTTTGATTGCAAAACTAGATTACCACCTGCACCACTGCATTCAGTAGTTGCTGTTGGGCCATTCGCTAAATGGGGCATTGTTTTCATGAAATGTAACCCCACCTCGGTCGGGGGGCATGGGTATATTATAGTCGCAGTCGACTATTTTACAAAATGGGTCGAGGCGATGCCTACATTAAACAACAATGGTGAAATAACTGCTCTTTTTTAATCATGTAGTTTCTAGATTTGGTGTGCCATAAGCTATAGTCAAAGATCATGGATCGCATTTTCGCAAACACATGATGGTTGAATTGACTGCCAAATTAGGACTGTCCCACGATATTTCTACTCCATATTATCCACAGGCTAACGTACAGGTTGAAGCAATCAACAAAGTCCTTAAGTGCATGCTGCAGAGAATGATTGGAGTCCACAAACGGAATTGGCATTTAATCCCGTACTCAGCTCTGTGGGCATATAGGACTTCATTGAGAAATGCGACCAGATTTATGCCTTTCAGTTGGTGTATGGTTTGGAAGCTGACTTACCAATTCAGTGTGAAATCTCATCAATCAAGCTCGCAATTGATCTGCTTCCCTAAAATTATGAAGAAGAGGCTCATTTCTTGGAAAATCCACCTGGATGAAACCCGTCATGACACCGCGCTGGCTAACGAAGCACATAAGAAATGTATCAAAGCATAATATGACAAAAATGTCAAGCCTCGTGTCTTCTCCGAAGGTGACCTGGTCTTGCTCTACGATCAAGACTCTGACAAATTGGGGGCAGGTAAGTTCGAACCATTATGGATGGGTCCATACATTGTTAAATGAGTATTGACAAAGGGAGCCTACGAGCTAGTCGATTATGATGGGATTCCACTGTTGCAGCCCCGTAACGGGTTGTATCTTAAACGTTACCATGCTTGATTAAGTGTAGTAAGCTCTTTGTATATATGTATTTCTAATCAGTTTGATGGAGTGATTGAGCAGGTTGAACGATTGACGAAAGAATATAATGTGCTAAATAGTGAATTGAACATCTCTGACCACACTCGAGCATATGTTATCGCATGGTTCAAGCTTGTTAAAAAATAAACCTACCACCAAGCATAGTTTCCCACGGTTCAAGCTCATTAAAAAATGAACCCACTTTCGGTAAATAACCTTTGTGATTGCCATGCTATCAGCCTTTCTAGCCTTGGTTGTGTTCCTACCATCACCTCCATCCTTTTGGCCGATTATACGCTTCCACTTGATTGTTTACCCCTTTTTGAGGAACAACCACGACGAGTGGTTTTGTTAGCCAACCTCTTCACATCACCATGTTTTGAGAAGTTCCAAGCTTACCCGGAACCAGTTGCTACCCTAGACACCACTTGTTCCTAAAAAACGAGTCTACTTTAAACTCTTTTTAGGCTCGTTAAATATGAAAAGATTGTCGAGATATTGGCCTTTCCAGCTCATTAAAGTGATTGGAAATTCCATCCCTCTTGTATATTTTAATCTTTTTCAGACCTGAGGGATTATCCCATGAAAAAGTTCGAGCGCTTGTATTTTTGGTTCACCAAAGTGATCGAAAAGTCATCCCTTTTGTATTATTTTATCCTTTTTCAGACCGAAGGGATTATGCTACGAAAACGAACTTCTGGAGTTCCCTTTTCATCCATTTTCAAACTCTCTAAACATGAAAAGGAATGAGTTTCCTTTGTCATTAAACTCGTTAAAACAATAGCGACAAACTTGTCCACCTAGAAAAGAACGAGTTTCACTGTCGTTGGACTCACTAAAACATAGCGACAGGTTTGCCTGAAGGGCAAATTATAGAACAAGCATATATTATCCTCCTCAAGCTTAACAAAAATAAAGAGGTACTGGTTAGCAATGACTAGGGAAAATGGAAGAAAACTTGAAGAATTTTATGGTAGCAGGTCGCTCTTGAACATGAAACTTTCACTCCATCACCATGATTGAGTCGGGTTGGGTTATTCCGTTCACCGGTCATTTCACCATTGGTCTTCCACACCATCCATATGTTGGGGTTAACGCTACCAATCCATCTCAGTGTCACTGATATGTTCAATAGAAGTCATTTAGTTGAGAAACCACAATCCAGTTAATGCCTCATCCACTGCAATACCTTCAACCTCCATTTTTTGTGACCACCATTCCTGAACCTTGTGTCATCAGATCGTTTTCACCTCCAGAAAATCATTTGCTTCGTTTCGTGTTGTAGATGTGGGATACATTAAGGTCCTCCTACGATGGGTCACTTCTTGTCGACATCAGCTCATTATCCAAGAAGTTGACTTAGAAACACCCCTTTCAGTACTTTGAAGCTTGCATGCCTCAATGGCAAGTTTCTCACTTCCGGTGATAGGTTGACATCAGTGGCTTTCAACCAAAAGATTTTGCGTGGTGTTCGACATCAGATCATATATTCACACCACGTGAATTGTATTGTAGTACCTTGAGGGTCATTATCATTATCGGTGATTCCTCTCGTGTCTGTTAACAACTCACATTATTGGCTGGTAATCAGGCGATGTCTTTCCATGTTCGACTTCAGAACATTTCTTCACATGGATTGACTTGTACATCGGGCGAAGATTGAACGGGTTTTGAAGACCTTGGATCTAGTTTCATCCATCCAGGCTGTGATATATTTAGGGATATAAATACATCAAATGTACATAGAAGCTACACAGATGGTCATCCGAGCCAGGGATGATGACTCTACATATGAAGAATCACCAGTCTGTAACTGCAGATGACTAGCTGTTCTATGTACATGAAATGAATTTATAAAGTTGAGCATGGGAATGCCCGCCTCAACTAGATCATGAAAAATTATATTATGATGATGTATTGTACTGTATCTTATATAGGTCAGCTTGCAGTTCGAAAACCTCGAATCCTCATGATAAAGCATTTCACCTGACATCAAAGATTTACGACTTCATGCTTTAGGGGGCAACTGTTATAGACATATTTGGGCACTTCAACCCCAATCTTATATGTCGATAAAATAGGGCTCTTAAACCCATAAAAGTGTTGTTTCATACCCTAAAAGAACATGGTCAACTGATTACATCATTCCCCAAAAATTCCAACTGAAAAACCATCCAGAACTGGCCTAAACTGGACCATACTGACTGCTCCATTGTCAGGATGCGATGCATACTGACTTGTACACTAGCCAGGTGCGATGCATAATGATGAGGCCTTCTATAGGGTATGATGAGTGAGAATGGACAAATGTTCGAGACAATTTGCTAAGTGGATGCTCATGGAATCTTATAGAAACTTCTCCTATGACACTTGCCTCTCTGAATTCGCCCAGAGATGAGAAAGAGATCCAAGAAATATCCAAGTGGAACCAAATGCAACAAGTGGAATGACACTAATAAAAAACCCAGAGATGACTCATACCCTTGCACACATCTATAAATGGATCCCTCAGCTGAGAGATCTGGAGGCTGGAATTTTGTAATTTGGAAGGAAGTGCTGATAGTTTGTATCTAAGAAGGAGCATTGTATTGTTGGTGGGATCTTGCTTTTCATGAGGAGAAGAGGGCTTTGATGCTGGGAGGATGATGCTGGATCAAACAACTGGGTTGTAATTCTCCCTTCTCTTTAATAAAGTTCTTCAAGTTTTCTTCCATACAATTGTGCAATTGTGAATGTTATTATTTGTAAATGCTATTGTACATTCATTGTATTTCTGATTCTTTAATGCTTATGATATAATATATCAAGATTCTTTGCCGGTTCTTTGTTACTGTGTCTCTACAGGTACTCTTCGAGCGGGATAATAACGGAGAGGAGTTGCAAGCTCTGTCAAGGGGAGAGAGATCAAGCAAGGAGTCTAGCGGAAGATATAGGTGGGTTCCTTTGCCTCTCTCTTATCTATCATACATAGAAGAAATCAAAAATTTCTTTAAACTGTTTGTTTCTAGGGTAGCTACCAAACCTAGAGGGCTAGTCGATCGAAAAGACACTAGTTTTCCCAGAAACACATATCATTGAATCTTTGACATATTTATCTTCTTCTTTTTACGAGGACCAAATTTTTATAGACATTTTTGGGGCACTGCAACCCAAATCATACATGTCCATAACCAAGGGCTTCTAAGTCCCTAAAAGTGTTGCTTCACACCCTAAAGGAACAAGGTCAACTGATTACATCATCTCCCAGAAGTTCTCCACAGAAAACTGCTTAGAACTGGTCAAAACTGGACCATACAGACTGCCTAGTGCAGAGGGTGTGATGCATCTCACTTGCTCATTGAAAAAAGTGCGATTCATACTGGAAAGACCTTCTGTAGGGTGCTATGGGTGAAAGTAGACAAATGGCAGAGACAGTTTGCAAGGTGGATGATCATGGAATCTTCCAGAAACTTCTCCTGTGACACTTGCCTCTCTGAATTCGCCTAGGAATGAGTAATAGATCATCAATATCCAAGTGGAATCAAGAAATATTAGAGAGAGGACACTAATCAAAATCCTAGAAGCTGACTCATCCCCCTACAATCATCTATATATGGATCCCTCATCACAGAGATCCAGAGGCTGGAATCTTGTATCTTGTAAGAAGTGCTGTCTTGGTTTTCTTGGTGCAATATATCATAGTGTTGGGTGATCTAAGATTTTCATGAGGTGAAGAAGGGCTTTGATGCTGAGAGGATGACACTGGGTCAAAACAATGGGTTGTAATCTCTTTGCTATTTCTTTATATTAATAAAGATATTCAAGTTTTCCTCCACATTCTTGTATGTTTGATGATATATACATTTGTGTGGTCAATATATATCTGGTCCTATATTTTTATGATTGTAGATCTTTGTTCTTCGAATAGTATTATGTTGCTTTTGATTCCACAGGTGCTCTTTGAAGCTGGGTAAACGAAGAAGGAGCAGCAAAGATCTATCAGAAGGGAGAGGAACCAAGCAAGGAACCAAGCGCAAGACTGAGGTTGGTGTCCTTTGTTCCCCTCTTATCTACTTCTCATAAAGGAAAGTGAAAGTAGTTTTGGTTTGTTTGTTTCTAAGATAGCTACCCGCCTTAATGGGACTAGCAGATCCGAGTGGACACTAGATTTCTCGATAACAAAATGGGGACTCCACTGGGGAACGAATAGCTTGTTTGCTTGTCTATATTTGTTTGTTTATAAACTTATAGCCAGCTAGCCTTCGAATTGCATTTGCTATGCAAGTGCAAAGTAGACCAATGCTGCTTCAGTCTATCTCCGGGTTTTGTTTATAAACTGAACAATCGATTTAAAAACATTCTAATTGCCCTGGTGGTGGCTTTAGTAACCTCATTAGATCAACCCCTATGATTTATATTTACTGAACATCACTTTCTCGGCCTAAATCCTTGAACTAAGCTGCAAACTGTGATCAAGAACCAAGTTAAAGTCTCATCCTGGTACCATCGCACCCTCTCTTCAAGGAAATTTGGATGCATTGCACCTCCCATGTGTTGTAGGTGGGATGCATCCCTGTTTCCCTGTGTAACAGGTGCGATGATCAGATAAAGCTAATTTTGCCTTCAAACTTTGGTTTTTCTTCACTCTCTTCAACTCTATTCAGGAGTTTTATTGTCAGTGATCAGTATACCACTGTGGAAACCCCCTTCCTTTCCATCATTCCACCTCCATTGCACAAAGAACTGTGAATGTTTTTGTGTATTGTGTGCCATTTTTAGTTCTATTTTACAAAGAAGTAGCATAATCGAACTGTCGTTTCTTGATTTGGAAGTGTCGCAAGTGTCGTTTTTAGTCGTAGAAAAGAATCTTATTGCTCTTGATGGTCAATTATACTGTTACTCTTGTATTTGATTTGAATTAGTAGTTTTTCAAGTGTCGAAAACAATTTTCAATTCGAAATCGCAAAGTGTCGTCATTATATTCCTTTTGTTTTGAAGAGAAATTTGTTAGTATTGCCGCTTTGAAAAGATAATTCAGATTTGTACTCAACATTCTTTTTTTCATTCACACATTAAGAAAGAGGAAAACAAATGCATGCATGTGCATTTGCATTTAGACTGCTTGTTGGTTTGATTTAGGATTGTGCATCTAGTGTGTGCTCTGTGCTCTATGTTGAAAGAATCTCATTTCTCTTTCCTTAGTAGCTAGGATTTTCATTGCAAAAGAAGATTAAACGATTGTTTATCATCTTAGATTGCATTTTAGAAATGTATATATCTACATCACCGGTGAACCTGAAAGGAAAATTCTTAAGCAAGATCAACTGTAAAATAAATTCAATGAACATAAAAACGCTTTGGAACCTAACGCACAACATTTAGAAGTCTAGGCTAGAGACGTATTCCGGTGTCGTAAATCCTGGTAACTATCACTTTCATTGCTGGCTGGGTGATTCCTCCTCTTTGAGACGAAAAGTGCCAGTACCGACTTGTGCTCCCATGTATCGTCGAGTATATATTGGGAGACCACAATAGGCTATATCCTTTATCCTTATGAAGCCGTGTCTGCCACCCTATCGATCGCAATGCACTGAACACAACATTCGGGAAGATTGACTGCCGTACCGTAAAAAGTATTCTGCAGCTTTGCGATTGGTTTGGTAATCCCTCTGTCTATATTTCCAGAGTAGTCTCTTTCATTCCTTTTCAGACCCCTTAAAGGAAAAGGTCCATATGAGCACTTGTCACTTCAGGCTCATTAAAAATCGAAGGCGACTAGAGTCATCTTTTGTTTTTTATCGACTCTTAAAAATTGAAAAAACAAGTTGTGTCAAAGTGTCTAAAATTTATTTTAATCGGAATAATATCACTATTCCGCGTTGGTCTTAGGTTGAGGAAAATGGAGTCTACCAACCAAGGATTTCCCCTTGGAGGAAATCTTAGTCCTTTCTCCTCTTGGGGAGATGTTGGTGCACCTCATATGGCCACATTGTCACTTCCAGGATTGACAATTGGCTTGCCAATATGGCTCTTCTCTACCTCTGTCATTCAGAATACTGTGATTCCTGAACAATCAAGTCAGCAATTAGATGATACTAGAGTTACCCCCCAACCTTCTACTTCGTCCGTTTCTCCCTCTCCTCCTTCCTCTTCTCTTGATGAAGCTGGTAAAGTTGAAAATCAAGTGACTAAGAAGGAGAAGAAGGGGAAGGAGAAGAAGGAAAAGAAGAAGAAGGAGCCAAAGGCAAAAAGGGGCAATTGTGCATCGTCTAACGAAAATCCACACACTGCACCATCCAAGCCTAAATCTCCATGTTTCATTTGAAAAGGAGACCACTATCATTGAGATTGTCCTTGCATCCCTCGGATCTTAAGGGATTGGTCTCCTCGTTTGCACAATACGGTGTCGTCAACCTCTGATCATGTTGAAAATACACCGTAAACTAGTGAAAGCGAAGTATCTGGATAGAAAAAGAAATGTAAATTTCCTTGTAAGCTGTGCGAAGGTGATCACGTCCTCCACCATTGTCCCTTCCTAGACAAGGCTAAAAGAGTCTTGGATAACAGTCCTGCTTCATCGCTACGACTTCCTCCTGGATACGAGAAACTCTTGCTGAGTCCATCACTAGTTTAAAATCCAACTGACACACCATTATGGTTGGTCGAAGAATCTATCATTGAAGATAAACCCTCTGAATCGACACCAAATGAAAGTCAAAAGGTCGAGGCGGTAGTTGACTCGGTCTTACCTTCAGAAGGTCCATATTCAAATGATACAGTCATTGAAGAGAATGAGAACGACACCGTTCAAATTATTTTCATAAACACAGACTCCGATGAACATGGGGGCAATCTACTCGTTCCTTTACCGCAAGAAGGAAGTTTGTCAGAGTCATATCCGGCCGTGTATTCGGTCCCACCTCCAAGAAACCTAGTAGTTTCCTTCAATTGGAATCTACTAGGCAGACGCTGTTTACCGGCTAGTGTACCATTCCGAATCATTGTACAAGATTATAGAATGGTCATGGTCAGTACCATCATAGATGAAGGGGATTCTGTGAGTATCCTTTCCTCGATTGCTTGGGAAGCACTTGGTTCGCCATCGCTTCTGCCTGAGATGAGAAATCTGATAGGCTTCGACAAAGGAACCAGTCGACCGTTAGGGATCCTTCCAAATGTGCCTATTACTTTGAGAAGGAAAACTATTTATATGAATGTAATGCTAGTCCAAGGACCTCTAGACTATAATCTACTCCTTGGGTGCGGCTATATTTATAGCATGGGAGCCATTGTCTCCTCACTCTTTAGAGTAATGTGTTTTTTGCATGAAGGCCGAGTGGTCTAGCTCGTAGACCAACTTTCATTCCCCGACTCACACAAAGCTAATAGTCAAATGCCACCCCTAAATGGTCTTTTCGCGTAAGGAATGTCTCATCAATCTCCAGTCCGTCCACTTGAAGAACGCGAGTAATTCAGGGGACATGACTGAAACCCAGGGGGCATGCACCCTGGCCTGCTCCGGCAGGAAAACTCTAGGTATAGGGTAGGTTTCTGCGAATGATATATGATCGGTCCAACACCCTTCCATATAGGAAGATGGGATGAGACTGGAATAAGATACCTCTGTTAGAAGGTATGCCTTTCTCGATAGAACAAATGTTCTGTCTGCAAAATTGAAGGGCAACCTCGAAACTCTACTTCGCTATACCTGGGGGCATGCAAACCTTTTTGCATGCAAGTGAAGAACGACCATTTATTTTCGTAGTTTGTAGATTCTCAACCCTTTAAACTCGTAGGATTGTTCGTTCCTAGCTTGCATAAAGAAAGGACACGGAGCAAAGCATCAAAAGGTGCAAGCTCCACAAAAATGGAATCTATCGATGAGATGTCCTTATTAAATGACTGGCATGAGCAGTTTTTATGTGAAGTTAAAGCTCGTTAAAAATTAAACCTAAGCAATGAGCAAATTTTTCCCCCAGAGTTTAAGCTCATTAAAAAATGAACCAATCTCCGGTAAATAACCATTGTGAATACATTATCATCAGCTTTTGAGCCTTGGTCATGTTCTCATCATCACTTCCACTCTGTTTTAGCCGGTCATTTGCCTCCATTTGATTGTTTACCCTTTTTGAGGAACATCTGTGACGAGTGATTCTGTTAGCCATCCTTGTGACACTGCCGTGATTGGAAAATTCCAAACCTTACCTGGAATCAGCTGCTACCCGAAATTATCACTCGTTCCTCAAAAAATGAGGTCTCCTTTAAGCTCTTTTCACCTGACTCGTAAATATGAAAAGATTGCCAAGCGATTGGCCTCTCCAGCTCGTTAAAGCTACCGGAAGCATTATCCCTCCTCTAGATTTTAATCTTTTTGGACCTGAGGGATTATTACACAAAAAGATCGAGCGCTTGTCTTGTTCGGCTCGTTAAAACTATCGAAAATTCAATCCCTTTCGTATTATTTTTATACTTTTTCGGACTTAAGGGATTATATGATGAAAAAGGATTATTGGAGTTTCCTTTCTGTCCCTTTTCAGACTCTCTAAAATTGAAAAAGGACAGAGTTATCATTGTCGTTAAACTCGTTAAAATCGATAGCGACAAACTTGTCCATATAGACGAGAACGAGTTTCACTGTCGCTAGGCTCGTTAAAACATAGCGGCGGGTTCACCCGAAGGGTGAATTATAGAACAAGCATATGTTATCCTCCTCAAGCTTGATAAAAATAAAGAGGTACTGGTCAGCAATGACTGGGGAAAATTGGGAAGAAAACTTGAAGAAACTTTATTAGTAGCAAGTCGCTCTTGAACATGACACTTTCACTCCACATTTGAGTCGGGTTGGGTTATTCCGTTCACCAGTCTTATCACCATTGGTCCATCGTACCATCCATCTTTGGGGTTAATGCTACCAATCCATTTCAGTGTCATCGGTATATTCAAGAGAAGTCACTGAGAGAATTCACCTGTGTCTCATCCATTGCAATACATTCACGCTCCATTCTTTCATGACCGCCACCCTGAACCCTGTATCATCAGATCGTTTTCACCTCCACAAAACCATTTGCTCCGTTCCGTGTCGTAGATGTGGGATTCATTAAGGCCCTCCTACAACGGGTCACTTCTCGTCGATGTCAGCTCATTATTCGAGAGGTTGACCTAGGAACAACCCTTTCAGTACTTTGAAGCTTGCATGCCTCAATGGAAAGTTTCTCACTTCCGACGATAGGTTTACGTCAATGGCTTTCGACCGAAAGATTTTACGTGGTGTTCGACGCCAAGTCCCATTTTCACACCACCTGAATTGTAATGTCATACCTTGAGGGTCATCATCATTGTCGGTGATTCCTCTCGCGCCTGTTAACAGCTTACATCATTGGCTAGTAATCAGGCGATGTCTTTCCGTGTTCGACTCCAGAACATATTTCACATGGATCGACTTGTACTCCGAGTGAAGATTGAACGAATTTGAAGACCCCAGATCTAGTTTCATCCATCCAGGCTGCAATATATTCAGGAATATAAAGACATCAAATGTACATCATTGTCGAACATATGATCATCCAAATCAAAAGATGATGACTCCATCCGAATCATTAGTCTGCTACACAGATGATTGTCTGTCTTATGTATATGAAAATGAATTTATAAAGCTGAGCATGGGAATGCCCGCCTCAGCTAGATCATGAAAAATATTATGAAGATAATGTACTCTATTGTATCTTATTACAGGTCACCTTCCAGCTCGAAAAAACTTCAGATCCTCATGATAAAGCATTTCATCCGACATCGAAAGATTAACGACCTCATGCTTTAGGGGGCAACTGTTATAGACATTTTTGGGCACTGCAACCCCAATCATACATGTCCATAAACCAAGGGCTTCTAAGTCCCTAAAATTTTTACTTCACACCCTAAAGGAACAAGGTCAGCTGATTACATCATTTCCCAGAAGTTCTCCACAGAAAACTGCTCAGAACTGGTCAAAACTGGACCATACATAATGCCCAGTGCAGAGGGTACGATGCATCTCACCTGCTCAGTGAAAAAAGTGCAATGCATATTGGAAAGCCCTTCTGTAGGGTGCGATGGGCGAGAGTAGACAAATGGCAGAGACAGTTTGGAAGGTGGATGATCATGGAATCTTCCAGAAACTTCTCCTGTGACACTTGCCTCTCTGAATTCACCCAGGGATGAGTAAGAGATCATCAATCTCCAAGTGGAATCAAGAACTATCAGAGAGAGGACAATAATTAAAATCCCAGAAGCTGACTCACCCCCCTACAATCATCTATATATGGATCCCTCATCACAGAGATCTAAAGGCCGGAATCTTGTATCTTGTAAGGAAGTGCTGTTGGTTTCTTGGTGCAATATCATAGTGTTGGGTGATCTAAGCTTTTCATGAGGTGAAGAAGGGCTTTCATGCCAAGAGGATGACACTGGGTCAAAACAATGGGTTGTAATCCTCTTTTCTATTCTTGATATTAATAAAGCTATTCAATTTTTCCTCCACATTCTTGTATGTTTGATGATATATGCATTTGTGTGATCAATATATATCTGGTCCTATATTGTTTATGGTTTTAGATCTCTGTTCTTCAATAGTATTATGCTACTTTGATTCCACAGGTGCTCTTTGAAGTTGGGTAAATGAAGAAGGAATGGCAAAGATCTGTCAGAAGGGAGAGGAACCAAGCAAGGAACCAAGCACAAGAATGAGATTGGTGTCCTTTGTTCCCCTCTTATATACTTCTCATAAAGGAAAGCGAAAGTAGTTTTGGTTTGTTTGTTTCTAAGATAGCTACCTGTCTTAGTAGGACTAGCAGCTCCGAGTGGACACTAGATTTTTCCGATAACACAAACTTCCCAAACTTTCCTTTTATCTTGGCCATGGCAGCAAATGCTTGAAGCTATTTGCTTGGTCCAACATCATTCTTTTATTTTATCTTGGTTTCTTCAATCTTACACAACAAACAAGGTTCATTGAATGGGGTGGCTTCATTCTTTCCATAGATGCTTGATATGATGGTTCCCCATTCATCAGGTAGTGCATTGAGCACCATTGTGATCATTTCTTTATCAGACATTATTTTCCCCAACTCTTGCAGTTGATCTCGTATTTATGACACCCTCATAATATATGAGGCTATTCTTTCTTCTTTTGATACCTTCATATTATATAGATCAATTCTCAAATATATTACTTCTCCTACAGTTCTTACAGAGAATAATTCTACCAACTTGTCATAGATGTCTTTTTACTTTTCCAATTTTGTTACATAGGGGATGAGAGAATCCTTGATTTATTCTATAAGGATTATTTGAGCCCTTATTTCCCCTTGATATACTTTTCTAGAGATTGAGATTCTTCCTTTGGCGGTTCGACAATTAAACCCTTACCATGTCCAATGACTTCATTTTCTAGGAGGATCAAATCTATCCTCTTCTTCCATGCAAGGAAATTTGATGACCTAACCAATTTATTTCTCTCCTTGCAGAATGTAGTCACTATGATGGTAGATTCAGTCATAGATATAATAATACTTACTTGGAAAGTGAATATTCTCCTTTGATGGCGATATCTTCAACTTGATGCCTTTTTTATTACGATGATGATTTTTTCTTTCTTGAATATGACAATGTTTCTTATAGATATGTCCTTCAAATATGCTTGTGATGAGATTCTTGATTAAAATAGAGGGAGAGTACCTTGATTCCTTTGATGATGATGGAGACTCTTCTTATTGCTTCCTTGAAATGGAGACTTCAAGATGCTTCAAATGTATAGTCCTTTTTTGGGTGGAGGTAGGGTCCTTGAGGTATTTATTTTCCTTTTGATAATGGTGTATGATCTTTCCAAGAATACTTTGAGTGAAGAATCCTTATTGAATAAGCTAGGGTTTTGAGGCCTTCTTAGATCCTTCCTTCAATATGACAAGTGAGTTAGTCCTTGATGATTTCTTTGTACTCAACCCTTGTGAATCCCTTCTTGATGATATGATGTCCTCTTTGATGTCTTGACCTTTCTTGATACCCCTCTTTATGATCCTTCTTCAGGCTTCCTTTCCTTGTCTCTTCACCTTAACTGTGATACCATGTTGAGAAATCTAGGGTAGCAAATTAAGTGATTCTCTTACTTTGATAATTGCTTGTGATGTATTTTTACTTAACTTCATTATATTCTTCTTTCACTTGATTATTATTAGTGTTCTCTATCATAAAACAAATACCAAATAATAAAATCAATGATACAATAGGACACAAGATGCAGGCTATCATCCAGGGCCAAAACCTCTCCTCTTGAGAGGAAAACCCACAAGAACTATTCTATTCTTATAGAAATTTAATTGAATAGTTCCAAGACCTATGACGCTTGAACAAGACTCCTATAAGGCCAAGTCAAAACATTTCCTTGATGAGCTTCTCTTCCTCCAAGTCAATGCGGGTCAAACTTGCTCCACAACTTCAGATTTCATCCCTTCTTCATAATTTTAACTTACTGTTGCAAGACTGTAGTTTTGGCCTCTTTTGCATAAACCCCAGTTCACACATGTGGCTAGAATATGGATCAATTTGCCTCTTTTGTCATTCGATTGACTTTACTTATCTTCCTTGTCAACTCAACTTGAAAACTAGGCTTCTTATCATTGTAATATCGGTTCTTGAAACTCAATATTCATTGCAACAAGGTGATGCCCTAAACTTTGCATGTGTGGAGGAATATAGCCCAAAATGGACGCAAAAAAATCTCAATTTTCTTCTGCTTATTTTATCTCCTTTGTTAGGCTAGGGGTATTACCTCCACAAATGAAATTGTGTTTTGCATTAAGAGAGAGCATAATATATACAAGTTGAGGGAGACAATTGGGTTGCATCTCCCAATGTCTCTTCGTCTTCCAACTTTCTTTATTTTTCTATTTACAATATTTACATAGATTTTCATAATCTCAAAGATTAGGTGTCAACATTCCCCACTTAATATGAAGGGATGTTGGTGAGTCCAAGCATCATTCTAAATCTTTCAAACTTTTCTCTCCCAAGTGCTTTGGTGAATATGTCTGCAATCTGCTCATTTGTGGAACAATGTCGTAGGTGGATTATCTTGGCCTCAACATGATGTTGAATTAGATGGTATTTTGTATTGATGTAATATGTTAGATCATGGAATTTTGGGTTCTTGGCCAACTTTATTGCAGAAGTGTTATCAATAAAAAGAGGATTTGAATGCACTTGTTTCTCCTGCGAATCTTTAGAATTTTCTCGAGCCACATAGTTTCCTTTATTTCTTCAGCTCTTGCCACATATTTTGCCTCAATTATGGAATCTTCTAGAACTGACTGTTTGCATGACCTCCAGGAGACGACTCATGATCCAAGAATCATAACATAACTTGAAGTATATACTCTAGTTTCTTTGTCTCCATCAAAGTCTAAATTAGAGTATCCAATCAAGTTGAAGTCATCGACCTATGTATATTTGAGTCCAAAATCTTGAGTTCCCTTCAAGTAATTTAGAACTCTTTTTGCAGCAGACCAATGACCCTCACAAGGAGTTTTCATAAACTTGGAGAGGATTCCAAAAAAAAATCAAATGTCTCATTTGGTAGTAGTTAGGTAGTTGAGACTTCCTCTGAGTTGTCTATACTTTGTTGCATCCCCAAATTATTTTCCTTTAGTAGATGTGAGCTTTAAGTTTTTCTCCATTGGAGTCGTCAAAGGATTTCACTTAGTCATGCCAAACCTGTTCAACATATTTCCAATGTACTTCTTCTGAGAGAGGAATATAAACTTTGGATGTTGGGTTACTTCAATACTAAGATAGTAGTGAACATAGCCCAAATATGTCATTTCAAAACCTTTCCTTAGTTATTTATTTATGGATGCAATGTAATTATCTTTGTTCCATGTCATCAAGAGATCATCTACATACACCAAAATATAGACAACTGTTTTTCCAACTTTCTTGACAAACAAAGTTTCATCATCAAGATCATAGTGTTTAAAATTGAGTTTCGGAAGATGCCCAGTCAATTTCTCGTACCAGGCCTATGATGCTTGCTTGAGGCCATACAAGTATTTGAAAAGATTTCATACCTTGTGTTCCTAACCCTTCATAATAAATCCTTCTAGTTGGGACATAAAAAATTATCTTTCAGGTATCCATTCAAGAAAGTAGTTTTTACATCAATTTGATGGACTTTCCAACTGTTCTGTGCAACCAAGGAAAAAAGTGTTCGGATGGTATCCCATTTTGCTGTGAGGGAAAATGTTTCCTTATAATCAGCCCCTTCATTATGTGCAAACCCTTTTTCCACAAGCCTCAATTTATTCTTTTCAGTGAGCCATTTGTTTTATACTTGTTCTTGAATACCCACTGGCGACATATTGGTTTGGTTCCAAATGGAGGATAAATTAGCTTTCACATACCATTCTTTATCAAAGAGTCATATTATTTTGGCATTGCTTATTTCCATTCATCATGAGAAGTAACTTATTTGAATGAATTTGGTTTGAAATATGTAGACAAATTTCGTTCACAATCATAAGAAACATCCATATCAACATGTGAATCAAGATCTTCTACATCACCTCCATTATGTTTGGTTGCACTCCTCGTTCCTGTCTTTCCAACCTCATCACGACAAACAATTTCAAGTGTCTTTCTGAGCCATTTTAGAGGACCTTTCTGAGATGGCCTAGGCTGCTTAGTTGACTAAGATGGGACTGAATCAAGATTTGGCCTCCCAATTTTTCCAATCACATCACTCAAAGTGTCATATTGATCAACGGTTGGAGCTTCAAGTGGGGGAGAGAGTGCTTGATCTAGATGGATATTTTTGGCTACATGCTTGTCTTACCTAGACCTCCATTTTTTCAGGTCTTGAACTTCCAAAGCTGTTTTGACCTCCTAAACATTTTTTTTTTTTGAGGTCTATAGCAGGCCCATTGTTGTAGGAAAGGGCTTTCCACAAATATTGTAGTACTTAGAGAGATTTTATAACACGGTATCATACGTGCCAAATGAAGATCATATGGATAAGTTATGACCCCGGGAGGTTGGTTTTCCAACTAACCTCAATGGGGTCCACATACTCTTGGCATTCCATCTCCTAGTGTTAAAGTTTTGGTTGTTTAGGGTTTCACTTTGTTGTTCAATAATAAAAAGGCCCTTGAGCCTCATTGTAGCACAATTAAAAGGCATGTAGCCACCACATCACTTCTCAGAGATAAGCTAACATAACCCGAGCTAGTTGATTTCCATTCTGTATGTAAGCATGTTTCAATTCTTTGATATTAATGAAATAAAGATTTATTTATGCTGCATATCTATGTTTATGTTCATATCTATATTCTTTTGTGTTCCTTCATAAGTCTGGATCATTGGTATTAGAGAAGTCTGCCATTATTTTGTCTTTCGGTGCATGTCCCCAATGAGGTCATGGTATAAGGAATTAGGGTTCAAACCAGTTGAACCTTTGCAAGACCGACCTTGCCGACCCCGACGACCTCCAATTCTAGAAGAAAATAAAGATGAAGGAGCAAGAGATCCTTTCAAAATATTGCTTGAATAATCCCTCAAGCGATAAAGGAATGCGATGATGGAAAAATTTTCCTAGATCCTTCGGCAGATGCCCACAGGAGACACATCTTCATCCAACAAACACTCTAGAGGAACCACTCCCTTTAAGGTACAAGTCAACTTCGACATTCCTGTTGGGTGTGGAGCCTAATTATCTTCCTTATTCAAATGTATCACCGCATTGGACCCCATTTTGTAATGTGCCGACAATTCCGCCCGTAAAATGTACACCACTAGGGGGGGCGACGATGATTATTTGGAGCTCCCATGAGTGGGGGATCAGGAGCAGCGCCCCCGAAGATAAATTTGACTTGTAAGATGTTGTAATTTCATAGTCAATCTGGGCCATTCATTAGGTGGATATGCGATGGTAGAAGTTATGTTTAATTTAGGGTTGTTTTCCCTAGAAGGCAACCCCTTGGTATATACGAGGGAATTGTATTGCGTCTATACAGACCTGTATTCTGAGCGAGAAAGAGAGAGGAGATTGTGTGAGAGCAAAGAGGGAATTACAACTAATCTGCTGTAGGTTGTATCTCTTTAGTTTGTTGGATAGTATAAAAGGAAGGACTGGCTGTTTCTCCGTGGACGTAGCCCAAATTGGGTGAACCACGTATATCCGTGTCTCTCTTGTTTTATGCATTTTCTATGTTTATATATTTCTGCAATATATTTTGTGTGTTCCATTGCTATGTAATATATAATTTTCTAATAATTCCCACATTTGAAGGTGAGATAGATGCAACTACTGTAGATAAATGGTTAAATCTGTTGGAAGGATATTTTTTGGTTTATGATTTTTCCAAATTATAGGGAAAATATTACCTTTTCAATCCCCAAAGCTGCCCCCAAGTGAAGGAATGGTGAGAAATCTGCTGTAAGAAGAGGGACGAGAGGGGATCCTCACTATTTTTAGCCTCACCCACTTGGAATTTTTTCCAAGATTCCATCAAGAAACAATATTACCTTGTCAGGAGATGTGACGAAAAGTACATACAATGGAAGTCTACGAGACGACATCAAAGGGATCAAGATATGCATGAGCTGATGAATATTTATCCATACCCTGTGCACAAAGTTGGGTATCAAATATTCCGAGAAACATCTGGTGCTCAAGTACTGTGGTTGTATGCAAAAATACATTCAGGAGGAAATTAAGTTCATGGACATCTTCTTGCTTGGTGTAGCATACTGATATGCTACCAAGATTGAGCAGAAGTTCAAGCAGAAGAAGCGAGACTTTGTATATGTGAAGCCAAAATAGAGAAAATCTGCCCCAAACCACGGAGAAAAGGGAAATTCCAGGCCGCGACCCCCCAGGACAACTCCTCAAAGTGACAAGCCAAGAATAACAGGAAGGAAAACAAGGACACTGGTAAGTGGTGTGAGTTCCATAAAAATGCCACTCATAACATGAATGAATGTAACACGAAGCATGCATTAGTGGCTGGACTAAAATACTTAGAGATAGATGCATGCTCTGATTTTGAGCCAGAACCCAGCCAAGGAACTGATAAGGGAAAGAATATCATTGATGTAGAACCCACTGCGACGGTATCCAACACCAAGCTCAGAAAGGTGGAACCTGAGGATCTAGAGGAGGGCTATCACCTCTTCCACTCACATATGTAGGTAAAGGGTTCACTGGTGTAGTTCATCATTGACAATTGAAGCCAAAATAATCTGATCTCAACTGAAGTCGTTAAGATATTGAAGCTTCCAACATCGCCGCACCCACAACCATACACCATCAAGCAGCTCCACTAAGGGTGAGATCTCCATGTCAGCCAATAGTGCCACCTACCTTATAGCATAAAGTCCTTTGTACATGAGGTATTGTGCATTGTTCCCCCTCTAGAAGGCTATGATTTTTATTAGGTCAACCATCCCTATGGAAGAGTCATGTTGTATATGAATCCACACCTTATTTTGTTATTATTACTTTGGGTCAGAAATTGTACAAGACACCGGAGGTAGTGCTTCCTACCGCCTTTTATTTGATCTATGCTACGCATTTTAGTAAGATCATTTCTCAGACCGAGAATTTTTCTTCCTTATGATATGCCCTCAAAGCAAGAGGAACACTGTGGCCACATCCACAACCTCTAGACAGAGCTCCTCTGCATGGAAGTACCAGATGGAGAAGGTTGTGAAGGATTATAGGGACATCTTCACTTCACCCACAGGGCCACCCCTACACTATTAGGTCAAGCACTCCATCAATCTGACCCTGGGTGGGTCGCAACCTAATGGACTGATCTACCAATGCTTTCTACTAAAGAACGATGAAATGAAAAGGAAGTTTCAAGAGATATTTTAGAAAGGGAACATCAGGCCAAGTTCATTACCATGTGGGACCCCGATCGTGTTGGTACAGAAGAAGGAAAAAACCTGGAGGCTTTATATTGATTGTCGGACACTAAATAAGGTCACTATCTTGAATAAGTATCCAATCTCATAGATTGTTGACTTTCCGGACTAGCTCAAGGTGACCAAATATTTCACCGAGCTTGACTTGATATCCAGTTACCATCAGGTACCAATTAAACCCTCCGATGCATGGAATACTGCCTTCAAATCCAAGGAGGGCCTTTTTGAGTGGTTGGTCATGCCTTTCAGTTTGACAAATTCCCCCACATCCTTCATGAGGATGATGGACGACATCTTGTAGGCCTTCACCAACTCATTCATGGTAGTGTATTTAGACGACATATTTATCTTCAGTTAGAGTTGAGAAGAGCACCTACACCATATTCGACAGGTCCTCCAAACTCTGTGACAACACAAATTGTCTACCAATTTGGAGAAATGCACCTTTTGTATAACCCAGGTTCAATATCTGGGGTACATTATAGATGAGCGAGGTGTGCATGTCGACCCAGCCAAGATACAAGTTATTTAGGATTTGTCAGCCTCAACCACTCTAACAGACTCCACAACTTTCTAGTTCTTGCTAATGTCTATCAAATGTTATTATTGGGATTATCTCATATCACCTGGCCTTTGATTCAGGTCAAAAAGGGTGGAGCGAAAAAAAACATTCTTTTGGTCCGAATCCCAACAGAAGGAATTTTCCGCGTTGAAGCATCACATTTTCTCTGCACCAATGCTTACATTACTAGACCCACAAAAACCATTTTAAATTGAGACATACACCTCTGATTATGCTATTGGTATAGTTCTTACCCAACAGGGGAAACTGTTGGCATATCACAGTGAGCCACTTTCAGATACAATCTAAAAGTATCCCACTTATGACAAAGATAAGTATTCCATTATGCAGGAATGCCAACAATGGAAGAATTAGATTATGGGGAAGGTGTTGTGGTAAAAACACAACCCCCCATTATTGATGTGTTCACTTCAATAATGGGACCCTTTCTATAAAAATTTGGCTAAACACCTTTTTTGGATTTTTATTTTTAGTTGATTGCCCTACGCTTTCGTTAATTTTTAGTTTTCTTTGGATTCTTGTTTTGATTGCTTTGTTAGAATCGATTTTTTACAAGCTTCTCATTGACGCTTGTTTCGCCTCATTTGGTCAACTGGTTTGAAAATGGCACTCCTTTGAAATCTCATCATTTATCTAGCCTGGGTTAAAAATGTATAAAATGTACAATATTGCATTCTGTAAATAAATTAGTTCAATAAGGCATTCATTTTAAATATTAACTCGTAGCAAGTTTTTACTAACATTTTTTAGTCATGCAGCCAAATTATTAATTATCGAGGTTTTAAGAAATTCACTCCAATTTTCTAATCAAATCTTAATCTCGAAAAATCTAAACATTCAAGTGGCTGCAGTTTATTTGTCATTTATTTTCCAAGTAACTATAGTTTAAAAACTCAAATTCATAAAAATAAAATAAAAATAAAAATTGATTTTTATATATTAAATATTAAATTAATTAAATTAATTATTATTTAATATAATTAATAAATTAATATTTAATATATAAAAATATAAATCGCATCGGGAGTTTATGCGATATCGGGTCGGCGGTCTCATTCGGTACATGATATAAAAAACCCCGATACACCTCCACCCCCGACTTACCGATACCATAGGAACTCATCGGATCGGGAATTTATTTGAAGAGCCCCGATATCCTCTTCCTCCCGATACGCCGAAATTTCAAAAGGCCCGAAATTCATAAGGCATGAAGTATTAAGGTGACGGCATACATTAAGGTTTGTATTAGTTTGAGTTTTTAAAAACAAAGCACTCATACGTAGGGAGTAAGGTTAGTATTTTACATATAGGTTAGTATATTTAACATGTTTAGTTTTAATATATATTATGCTAATGTAATTAGTTTATATTTTTAATAAATATTAGTTTATATATTAATACGTATATATAATATATTATATTAATTAATAATATGTAATATATATTATATTAGTTAAATTAATATATATTATTTAATTAATAGTTCAGGTTAATTAATTTATAACATTTAATTAATTAATTTAATTTAGATTTAAATATTATTTAGAATTAGTTTTTAATTAGATTTAATTTGTTTATAAATAGTTAATTAGATATTCGTTAGTTAGTTTATAATTAGCAATTAAATTAGAATTAATTAAGGACTAATTCAGGATTTAATTTTTAATTCAAATGCTCATTTTTAGCCCAGCAACAGAATTTCCAGATTTATATCAGATTTGACCCATCAACTTTGGAAGCTCATAACTTGAGTTCTACTTGGCCAAATGAGGCCCAGGACGGCTCATTGGAAAGAGAAAATCAAGGAGAACATTTTGGAGGAAGTTTCACCAACAAATTTGATCATTTATTGGGCCAAAAATCAGGCAGAAGATCAGGCTCCGAATTTTGGAAACAAAATAAATTTTCTGAGTTATTGTTTTCAATTTCATTTGTCCAAAACCTCTTCTAATTTCAGATCCATTGGCCAATGATATCCTTTGCCAATCAAATCATTCCAAGCATCAATATGTAGCTTATATTTTGTTTTTAATTATTTATTTAAATAGAATTTGATTGGGTTTGATTTAATAGCCAGCAATGCTATTTTGATTTTATGGTTGCATTTTAATTTATCTTTGATTTCTTTTTGCAGGAAAACAGTGAAAGAAATATGGAGAAAAATATCTCAGTCAATGAGAATGCTCCAGCAATTGAAGATTGGAATTATGAGCAAGTAAAATTGAATTCAGCAAATTTCTCTTCAACAAACTCTCCTCTCCAAAATTCCTTCACAAATATTATAAATAACAGATTACAGAATGGAATAAGGGCTGCTCTTCTCTGCAATTTTAGAGCTTCTAAAAGCACTATTGTAATTGGAATTTAGAGTTGTAGGAGGGAGGAGTGAAAAATCTCAGATCTGGGGATTATTGAGGATTTTCCCTTTGTATATTGAATTATGCATGAAGAACAAAGCTTGCACTATTGTGGCTCTAGTTTTAAAGGCAGAAATTCAAGCAATATAAAGGGCTGTTGGAGACCAAGGACAGATGAATGGATGCAATAAAATTGGTATTTCTAATACTACTGTTTCAGATATCAGTTTTAATTTTATGGTGATATGAATGTGTCATTTTATTCATGTTTGTGCACTATTGTTAATATGGGTAATTTGTTACAATCTTGTTATTATGTATCTCTGTTTTTTTTTATGGATTAATTTCTCATTTCAGAATAACTATTTACTCTGAAATCTATCGTATGAAACCAATTTATTGAATGGTAATATGTTGTGAACTATTTCCACATATCATTATTCAATTATTAGATTTATTGATTTGATAATCAATATCATTTTGTGAATTACTTTCTGAATGTTGTTTGTTTATTATTTCAGTTTTAAGGTCTCAATAGAATGTGTTTTGGCAACCATAATATCAGTTAATTGAAATACTTCATTAACTTGATATTCATTATAAACAAAACATATTTAAATCCCAATATTTTAATTATCTTGCTCTTAGTTGGGTTAGATCTATATCTGCCTAATTAAGATAGGATTTAGATTAGTTTCTTTTACTTGTATCATAGAATAATCTTGCATTTAGAGTAAGTTATACATTCTGTGAAGTCCTCTCCTCAAAGAGGCAAAACTTTAGTTGTGGTTTGGCTGAACCCAAATCAACTTAAGGGTCATTCTCTTGCCTGATCAGCAAGAAGAAGTGATTTGACGTCCCTGTCTATTGGTAGTTAAAGATACATTATAAACCAATAGCAATAGGGAGAAGGTAACTGGACCTAGATGAACAGTCAGAGCCACCACACCAAACGGAAAAGGAGCTGCTTTTAAGGTCCGGACCGGGTGGTTATCCCCCAATGTTGTTGCAGCGATTTTCGAGGCATCAACAGTTGCATACAAAGAAAACCCACCAATAGAGTTGGTTCATATAGACCTGTGTGGACATACGAGGACATAGATGATTGGTGGAAGTTGTTACTTCCTCAATTTCATTAATGATTTTAGTAGAAATACATGGGTTTATTTCCTGAAGAAAAAGTATGAAACTTTTGCAAAAGTCAAAGAATTCAAAGCCTTAATAGAGAACCATAGTGGTCGTCAGATCAAGGTATTGAGATCATATTGTGGTGGAGAATATGATTCGAAGGACTTCATGCTTACTTCAAACAACATGGAATTAGAATGTTATTTCTGACTAGATACACACCACAGAAGAATGATGTAGCAGAGATAAAGAACACGATAATTAAAGAAGCATGCTGAAAGGAAGTAACTTGTCAAACAAATATTGGGCAGAAGCAATTGTATTTGTTGTTTATGTGATAAACAAATCTCCTTCAAATAGCTTGATGAAAAGAGTTACAGAAGAAGAATGATCAGGTACTCCTTTCAACATATCTCATCTTAGAGTGTTTGGATGTGTAGCATATGCACATGTTCCTAAAGAGCTAGGAGGAATGTTAGATGATACAAGTGAAAAATTCATATTTATTGTTTATAGTGAGCAATCAAAAGCTTATAAATTGTATAACCTTGTCACCAAGAAGTCTATAATAAAAAAATATGTTGTATTCAAAGAAGAAGAGTCATAGAGTGGGATTGTAGACAAAATAATTGATGTAAGAGTACCCCTCATGGAAGAAGAGGATATAGCAGAAAAAGAGAAAAGTAATTACAAGAGAAGACACCAATCAAAATCATCGCAACAAGGACTCCAAGATATTCTGAACAACATGGATATTCAAGTATATCAATAGATCATAGTTCTCCTAGAAATTAGTCACGTGATGAATCAATCAATGGTAAGAGAAAAATGAGAAGTCTACAAGATATTTATGATGATTTGGATTTTAGTTTAAATTTTTCATTGTTGTCATTTCAACCTTCATCGTTTGAGGAAGCTATCAGAAATGAAAATTGGGTGCAAGTTATGGATGAAGAATTAGAATCTATTGAAAAGAATGATAATTTGGATTTAGTTTATTTACCAAAAGATAAAAAAGTTATTGGTGCTAAATGGGTGTATAAGACAAAGTTGAATGAGAAAGGAGAGATTAACATATTTAAATCAAGGCTTGTATCAAAGGGGTTCTCGCAACAACTAGGAATATACTTTGGAGAAACATTTTCTCTTGTAGCCATATTGGATATTGTAAGAGAAATCTTAACAACAACAACTCAAAACAAGTGGAAAGTGTATCAGATGGATGTGAAATCAACCTTCTTGAATGTAATTATAGAAGAAGAAATATATGTGCAACAACATCCAGGTTATGAAGTTGAAGGTTAAGAAGATGAAGTTTACAGGTTGAAAAAAGAACTCTATGGACTCAAGCAAGCGCCAAGTTCTTGGTATAGCATAATTGATGATTACATGATTAAGAATGGATTTTGTAGAAGCAACATTGAACTGACCTTATACACAAAGGTAAATGAGCATGGACAAATTTTTATTGTTTTCTTGTATGTGGATGACATGATTTACACTGGTGATCTTGAGTTAGATGAATTTAAAAAATCAATGAAGAAATAATTTGAAATTATACATATTGTCTTATGAAATATTTTCTTGGCATAGAAGTGGAGAAATTTGAGAAAGGAATTTGTATCTGTTAAAATAAATATGTTAAATAAGTGTTGAAAACTTTCAAGATGGAAAATTGTAAACTTTCTCCTGTACCAGTTGCAACAGGTACAAAGTTAAGTAAGGATGATGAAGGATCAGATGCCAATCCAACTCTATTGAAAAGATTAGTTGGAAGCCTTATGTATCTCATAGCTACAATACCAAATATTATGTAAGGATTTAGTTTGATTTCTATATTTATGGAGACTCGAAAAGACTCACATTGGAGAGCATGAGAAAAAATCTAAGATAAAGAGCAGTAACTACATATTGTGGTATGATGTATGCAAGTACAAAAAAAAAGATTTGCTTGGATATACTAACAATTATTTTATAGGAATTTTGGATGATAGGAAGAGAACTTCTGGTTATGTATTTCATCTTCGTTCAAGTGTGATATCATGGACATCTAAGAAGCATCCTATCGTGACACTTTCATCAGCAGAAGAAGAATATGTAGCAACAATAATAGAAACATGCCAAGAAGTATGGTTATGAAGTGTTTTCGATGGAATTTAGCAAAAAATACAAGGATCAACAATAATATATTGTCACAGCACCTCATCCATTGCATTATCCAAACATAGTGTGTTTCATCAAAAGAGAAATCATATTGATACAAGATATCATTTTATTATAGAACTTGTGAGCAATGGATAAGTTTATTTGAAGCCTTGTAAATCAAGTGATCAACTGGCTGATATATTCACTAAGACATTAGAAAATATGTATTTGAGTTTCACAAAAGAAACCTGGGTGTTGTAAGCCTAGCTAAGACTTAGACCAACAAGCATGCTTGAGTTGTCATGGGTCGTGTCTTAGTTTAGCATTTGTAATTAAGGGGGAGTGTTAAAGATAGCTAATTACTCTCACATGTAGAGTTATCTAAATTTATAGTGTCAACTAACTAAGTCAAGCATGAGTGAGCTTGAGTTTAGTCTCATATTTGATAAAGTCAAATTTACCATGTTTGGGTTCTTTTTAATCATCAAGTTTGTATGATCAATAGAAGATCCACAACTCATGGTATTGTTTATTTGTGAAAATTTGTGCCTTTCCTCCTTTGCCTCTCTAGCAAAGCAAATGGATGGTAGGCCCACGCTCTCACATTTTCCGTACAATATTCGACGTTACAAGAGTATTCCTTGAGTCTATGCACTACCATTTTAATTTCAAATGATTTTTAAATGAAACGAGTGTCTCTTCATTCAAAAATGTGAAAATTTAGCACCAATTTACTAGCATTTGAATGAGCATTGTCAAGCTCACATTTTCAAGTGCACTTATTTTTAAGGGTGGACTAAATTATATACTTAGCGTTGTTGTTTTTGTTTGTTTGTTTGTTTGCTTGTTTGTTTTTTTTTCCTCTTATTTATTTTTTAGTATAACAAAAACTTAATTTATAATAAATATCAAAATATTAATTTCATTTCATATTTGATTTATAATGTCGACATTATGGACATTAAAGGCCAAGGGGCATGAATCATCCCTAGCATGAGAATGCATGGAATACTAGAGATGGCTATTAATATCAAGTTTTGAGGGATGACGAGAGATATGAGCTTGTTGGGGAGCGAAATAGGTTTGAGCCTGTGCGAGGGTAAGAAGCCAAACCCCTTGTTGTTGGAATTTGAATTAGGTTTCAGGCTTAATTGGGATAAAATCAACTTGAGTTTTAAAAACCAGTTGAGAATAGTGGATATTGGCAGAGTGAAGGAGATATATGGGGAAGGTTAGCTCTCATCTAGTTGTGTTGACTAGTGAGAGACAAAGGTATGACTAGTGCGGGAAAACCTACGAGTTAGGTTGCTAATGTGTGAAGCAAGTAGTTGCCACTCCTCTCGACAACTGTTGTTTCAATCACTCTAGTCCAATCTTGAGTTGGTAATCCCTCTCGGGCCTGTTAATTTACCTAGTAAATTACATCTCATATTTGTTGATCCATCAATTATCACTGGTATGTTGGGTTTTGGGTCCGGTATGTCAGAGTCTAGTTTTGGTTTTGTTTATCTCTAGTTTGTGGGCCTAGGGATCAAAGTTGGATTGTGGTATTAGAATAGTGTGCATGGTTTTACCCTGCTAGTGTTTGTTGTTTAGAGTTATTCTATTAGTGGCTATCTCTAGTCAATGAGTCAAGGGTTATGATTTGACTTGTGGTTTTTCAAAGTAATGTTGGGCTTATTCTTGTCAATGTTTGAAGTTCTCGTTACTTGTTTAAAAAAAATGGTTATTAATATGGAATATCTCTTTTCTTGGTTTATCCATGACTGTGTCTCAATTCTCAAAGTAATGTACACCTTTGAGCTTAGCAGGAGCATTTTAATCCTTTACCTAAGATGGTGTCAAAATTATAGTGTTGGTAATTGGATTATTCTCAGTTGGTGTGTTGTAAGTGTGTATGCTCCAGGTTATTGCACACCTCAGACTCTTGGTTCTTAGCATTTGTGTGGGAATTTGAATAAGGGGTATCTCCTACACACCATGCCTCCTAGAAAACATATGCAAAGTAGGAGAGGCAACAATGGGAACAACTCCCAAGGTCAACAAAGGGGTTGCATGTTTTCCCAAAACTCTGCTATGACATAATTCAACATTGTTCCTCCTGAGATTACATGAGAAATTTGAATTTTGGAAACCATGGTGGGAACTGAGAGGAAATATTACTCTAATTCTGAGATATTGGAAGAGATATCATGTTGGATTCCCAACCTTGGTCATACTAGGGGTCAGAGAAAACAATACCTTGATTAAATTACACTACACTGGTAATGAAGATCTTGCTGGCTATGGTTGAGGATAAGCAAGCGGAAAGGTATAATGTGTTTGCTTCACTCGAGGATATCAAAATAATGTTAACAAATCAATGTTTCTTTATGGACAAGATTGAAGCAAGGTTGGCTTATGTAGAATGGAATCTTCAATGAGATTTTGATACTCCTACTTCTCTAGGTTCAAGTGCAAAGGGCCCAACTCCTTTATCTTCCTTGGATTCTTAATGGTCTACAAGTCTAATAATTTATCTTGTCTTATCTCATGTTTTTTACTATCTCAAGGGCCCAACTCCTTTATCTTCCTTGGTTTATTTTTTAATCTCTTTGTAAAGGATAGATGTGTGATTCTCTTGGTTTCCCTTGAGAGAGTAAGACTCCCTCTATATGAAAAAAAAAAACAAAATTTTATGTATAATATATGTACACTTGTTTTGAATACATTCTAAGCCAATAAAGAGTTTTAATTAATATTATATATATATATATATATATATATATATATATATAATATATATATATATATAATAATATATATATATATATATATATATATATTCCCAAGGAAAAATCGTAACTTTCATTATATAAAATATTGAAAATTACATGTTGTAGATGCTGCAAAAGGAGCATATCTCAAAACTGGTGGCCATAACTGCCACTTACTGTATATAGTTCAAAAAATGATTGATACATAACTATAACTGGAAACAAAAAACATATAAATTATATACATTCATAAGTTCTGATAATCGAAAAGATCTTTAAAAAGAGGTCTATCTATGCATTGTGTAGGATCAATTTGATGCTACCACTTGTGGTTGATGATCAATGAATGGGCTATGAAAATACTGATAGAACGCGTGTCCTATATGTTCTTGTATCATCCAAGTACCAAAATGTTTCTACGTTGCTTCTTTGGATAGACTGTCAGAAATCTGGTTCCTTTCCCCGGAATGGGAATTGATCAAATACATGGGTTTGATTGTTTTCTTTTATGTGGATGACATGATTTATATTGGTGATCTTGAATTAGATGAATTTAAAGAATCAATGAAGAAATAATTTGAAATGATAGATCTTGTCTTATGAAATATTTTCTTAGCATAGATGTTAAGGAATCTGAGAAAGGAATTTTTATCTGTCAAAATAAATATGTTAAATAAGTGTTGAAAACTTTCAGGATGGAAAATTGTAAACTTTCTCCTATACTAGTTGCAACATGTACAAAGTTAAGTAAGGATGATGAAGGATGAGTTTCCAATCCAACTCTATTGAAAAGTTTGGTTAGAAGCCTTATGTATCTCATAGCTACAAGACCAAATATTATGTAAGGAATTAGTTTCATTTCTATATTTATGGAGACTCCAAAAGACTCGCATTGGAGAGCATGCAAAAAAAATTCTGAGATACAGAGCAGTAACTACATATTGTGTTATGATGTATGCAAATACAAAAAAAGGATTTGGTTGGATATACTAACAATGATTTTATAGGAATTTGGATGATAGGAAGAGAACTTTTGGTTATGTATTTCATCTTGGTTCAATTGTGATATCATGGGCATCTAAGAAGCATCCTATTGTGACACTTTCATCAACAGAAAAAGAATATGCAGCAACAATAATAGAATCATCCTAAGAAGTATGGTTATGAAGAGTTTTGGATGGACTTTAGCAAAAGCTACAAGGATCAACAAAAATCTATTGTGACAACACCTCATCCATTGCAGTATCCAAACATAGTATGTTTCATCAAAAGAGAAAGCATATTGATACAAGATATCATTTTATTAGAGAAATTGTGAGCAATGGAGAAGTTTATTTGAAGCCTTGTAAATCGAGTGATCAATTGGATGATATATTCACTAAGACATTAGAAAATATGTATTTGAGTTTCACAAAAGAAACCTAGGTGTTGTAAGCCTAACTAAGATTTAGACCAACAAGCATGCTTGAGTTGGCATGGGTCGTGTCTTAGTTTAGCATTTGTAATTAAGGGGGAGTGTTAAAGATAGCTAATTACTCTCACATGAAGAGTTATCTAAATTTGGAGTGTTAGATAACTAAGTCAAGTGTGAGTGAGTGTGAGTTTAGTCTTATATTTGGTAAAGTCAAATTTACCAAGTTTGGGTTATTTTCAATCATCAAGTTTGTATGATCAATAGAAGATCCACAACTCGTGTTATTATTTATGTGCGAAAATTTGTGCCTTTCCTCCTTTTCCTTTCAAACAAAGCAAATGGATGGTAGGCCCACGGTCTCACATTTTCCATACAATATATGAAGTTACAACAATATTCCTTGAGTCTATGCACTGCCATTTGAATTTCAAATGATTTTTAAATGAAACGTGTCTCTTCATTCAAAAATGTGAAAATTTAACACCAATTTACTAGCATTTGAATGAGCATTATCAAATTCACATTTTCAAGTGCACTTATTTTTAAGGGTGGACTAAATTATACACGTAGTGTTTTTGTTTTTGTTTGTTTGTTTTTCCTCTTATTTATTTTTCAGTATAGAAAAAACTCAATTTTTAATAAATATCAAAATTATTAATTTCATTGCATATTTAATTTATAATGTCTACATTATGGGCATTCAAGGCCAAGGGGCATGACTCATCCTAGCATGAGAATGCATGGAACATTAGAGATGGCTATTAATATCAAGTTTTGAGGGATGGCGAGAGATATGAGCTTGTTGGGGAGCGAAATAGGCTTGATCCTATGCGAGGGTAAGAAGCAAAACCCCTTGTTGTTGGAATTTGAATTAGGTTTCAGGCTTAATTGGGATATGCTCAACTTGAGTTTTCAAAACCAGTTGAGAATAGTGGATATTGGCAGAGTGAAGGAGATATATGGGGAAGGTCAGCTTTCATCTTGTTGTGTTGACTAGTGAGAGATAAAGGTATGACTAGTTCGGGAACACCTACAAGTGAGGTTGGCTAATGTGTGCAGCAAGTGGTTGTCACTCCTCTTGACAATTGTTGTTTCTGTCGCTCTAGTCCAAGCTTAAGTTGGTAATCCCTCCCCAACCTGTTAATTTACTTAGAAAAGTACATCTCATGTTTGTCAATCCATCAGTTATCACTGGTATGTTGGGTTTTGGGTCTGGTATGTTAGATTCTAGTCTTGGTTTTGTTTATCTCTAGTTTGTGGGCCTAGAGATCAAATTTGGTTTGTGGTATTAGAAGAGTATGCTAGTTTTACCCTGCCAGTGTTTATTGTTTAGAGTTATTGTGTTAGTGGTTATATTTGGTTAGTGAGTCAAGGGTTATGATTTGACTTGTGGTTTTTGAGAGTAATGTTTGGCTTATTCTTGTCAGTGCTTGAAGTTTTGGTTCCTTGTTTAAAAAAAGTGGTTATTAATATGGAATATCTTTTTTCTGGGTTTACCCATGAATTTGTGTCAAAGCTCAATGTAACGTACACCTGTGAGCTTAGCAAGAGTAGTTTACTCCTTGGCCTAAGATGGTGTCAAAATTCTAGTGTTGGTAATTGGAATATTCTCAGTTACTGTATTGTAAGTTTGTATTCTCTAGGTTTGTGCACACCTCAGACTCTTGGTTCTGAGCGTTCATGTGAGAATTTGAATAAAGGGTCTCTCCTACACACCATGCCTCCTAGTAAACATATGCAAAGTAGGAGAGGCAACAGTGGTAACAACTCCCAAGGTCAACAAAGGGCTTGCATATTTTCCCAAGACTCTGCTATGACATACATCAACATTGTTCCTCCTAAGATTACATGAGAAATTTCAAATTTGGAAACCATGGTGGGAACTAAGAGGAAATATTACTCTAATTCTGAGAATTTAGAAGAGATATCATGTTGGATGCCCAACCCTAGTCATACCAGGGATTAGAGAAAACAATACCTTAATTAAATTACACTACACTGGTAATGAAGGCCCTACTAGATATGGTTGAGGATAAGCAAGTGGAAAGGTATAATGTGTTTGCTTCAGTGGAGGATATCAAAAGAATGCTAAGAAATCAATGTTTCTTTATGGACAAGCTTGAAGAAAGGTTGGCTTATGTAGAATGGAATCTTCAATGAGATTCTAATACTCCTACTTCTCTAGGTTCAAGTGCAAAGGGCCCAACTCCTTTATCTTCCTCCTGTTCTTAATGGTCTACAAGTCTAATAATTTATCTTGTCTTATCTCATGTTTTTTACTGTCTCGAAATAACCAAAACGTATGGGTTTATTTTTTATTCTCATTGTAAAGGATATATGTGTATTTCTCTTGGTTTCCCTTGAGAGAGTAAGAATCCCTCTATATGAAAAATAAACAATTTTTATGTATAGTATATGTACACTTGTTTTTGAATACATTATAAGCCAATAAAGAGTTATAATAATATATATATATATATATATATATATATATATATATATATATATATCTATATATATATATATATATATATATATAGATATATATAGATATATATATAGATATATATATATATATATTCCCAAGGATTTATTCTCTTTGTAAAGGATAGATGTGTATTTCTCTTGGTTTCCCTTGAGAGAGTAAGAATCCCTCTATATGAAAAATAAACAAAATTTTATGTACAATATATGTACACTTGTTTCGAATACATTATAAGCCAATAAAAGAGTTATATATATATATATATATAATATATATATATATATATATATATATATATATATATATATAATATATATATATATATATATATATATATATATATTCCCAAGGAAAAATCGTAAATTTCATTATATAAAATATTGAAAGTTACATGTTGTAGATGCCACAAAAGGAGCATATCTCAAAACTGGTGGCCATAACTGCCACTTACTGTATATAGTTCAAAAAATGATTGATGCATAACTGTAACTGGAAAGAAAAAACATATAAATTATATACATTCATAAGTTCTGATAATTGACAAGATCTGCAAAAAGAGGTCCATCTATGCATTGTGTAGGATCAATTTGATGATTCCACTTGTGGTTGATGATCAATGAATGGCATGTGAAAATATTGATAGAACTCGTGTCCTATATGTTCATGTATCATCCAAGTACAAAAATATTGCTACGTTGCTTCTTTGGATAGACTGTCGAAAATATGGTTCCTTTCCCTGGAATGCGAACTCATGAAGAAGCTCACGCGTGGGTAACCTTTAGAGATTCCATTCTAGAGGATGAAGCTTGCTTCCCTTCATTCTTGTTGGTCCCCTTTTACTAATGAACCAAACTCTTTGAGGCATCAAAATCATAGAATTTGGGCCTTCTCCAATGCCAATTGTGCCTTCATTCCCACCCGAATGATCCTCTACTATATTCTCCTTTGCGTTCAGTGGGCATTCTTTAAAAACGTGGCCAACTTCGTGACACCTTTTACATCTAAGCAATACCCTTTCATAGTCTAGCTTCTACATTCTAGAGAGACCCCTCTATTGTAGCTTCAGACTTTCCACCAGTCCCTCCTTGGTGTCAAGATTTACCAAAATACGAGTGCCATCTTTCCTATCTCAAAAGAAGATTTATCATAATCTAAGAAAACCCCCAAAATCATCCCCAATGCTTCTAAAAACATATTCTATCCAAAATTGAAAAGGAAAACTCAACATCCTTATGCAAATAGGACCTGCCCCCAATTGTTCTCTCTTAGGATCAAATAGAGGTGACCAACTTTTCATCATTATAGGATCCATCTCAATGTGCCAAATTTTCATTAGTACCCAAGATGCATGTTTTTCCCTCATTAAATGAAGTGAAAACCATCCCTTGGTCATCGTCACCACAGTCAATAGTACTTCTAAAATTTGACCCCAAACCTCCAAGACCTATTTCTTCAGTCGTGCCAAAGAGTAATTTCCCCCACGAACCCTACCAAATAGAACCTGATCTATCATGTTCATAACCTCATCTAGTTTGATACCTTCCCTTAGAACCAACAAACGCCCTCTTTCTATAACTTTTGTATACTTTGATTTCTTATCTCACTTCTTCAGAATAGCTTCATCAACATTTTTGAAACCTTGCGGGGGATTACCTTCTGAACTAGTAACCCTAATCTCCAACTGATAATGTTCGAGTTCACTGACATAGATCTTGTCAAAACAACTAGAAGTTTGGGTTGAAGAAAGAGTCCCGAGACCCGGAAGGAACCTGGCCATCACATTACTCTGATACCCTTGCTGATTCATCCCTATTAGGTATTTCTATGTTTCGTTCTTCCTCTAAGCTAGGTTTTAAACAATTCTCCAGAAATTGCAAGGATGATGGAGATGGGATCGAGAGTTCTCGTCGAACTGCTCATTATCCAATATTGGGTTCGCCAATCCTCCTGAGTAATGAATCCCAATCAAGTTTTTTCCTGATGCTAAGAATAGGTTTTCAAAACCTAGGGTTGTAGGGCTTTCAAATAATTCCTCTAAGGAAAACCTAGGCGAGACAACCTGCAGAGTTAGTGCTCCATATGACCCCGGTAACTCCATAACAGAATGATAAGGTGGATATTTTGTCTACATCGACATAGATTCTAATGGATCTGAGGAGTAATCCACCAGCTCCTCGTCCATCTCAGCAAAGAAATTATTCCTTGTTATTTTGAAGCCTCTTCAATAACCGCCAAATACTCCCCACTTCACAACAAAATACGTCTGCCCAAAATTGAAACCTCTAGCGCAATGTGAAAAACAAATAAAACCTTAACAGATAATTAATATTTCAAGGAGCGTTTTAATATCCTTAACTTACTCTAATCAATGGCATAGGTTAAAAACCCATTACTAACCACCCTACTTTCTTCATTCTTTCTTCTCATGACCTATATTCCAAATTTGAATTCCTCTTTCCCAGATCGATCTTTTTAGTGATAGAAATATATATCTAAATTTTATAATAAGAAACCCACTCATTCTATTTCTTTTAGCTTTTACTTTTTATTTCTTTCTAAATAATATATGTATTTTAATTTGCATACCGATATATATATTTAATAATCACACAATAATTTATTTTTAATAATAATTTGTTAAACATTTTCATATATATATATATATATATAATATATATATATAATATATGTATGTATGTATGTATGTATGTATGTATGTATGTATGTATGTATGGATATCATTGTAATTATAACATTATTTTATTTTATTTTTATAATTTCTTTTGAGTTGATTTTTATATTATATTTTTAAATATTTACATCATATTTACAACATTCTTTTTCTCTAACTTATCACATGGGAAACCATGTTAGAGATAGAAAGGGATCGAGTCTAATATAACAAAATTACGTTAAAAATAATAATATATTTCTAGAAAGTTGACGACAGATCTTGATCCTTTTAGTTGGGGAAATGAGCGGTGAAATATAGTAAAAAAGAAATATTGCGAGTCTCCAAAGTCTGAAATGTCTGCATAAAGAAACTAAAAATAATAACAAATTTTGGGGTGGATACGCCCCTAGAGAACAAGCATATAAATCCAAAATTAAAAAATATAATCATAGGGGAACCTATGACTCAGTGAGACAATGAAGTGTCTAGATTAATGATTTTCTGCTTGACCTTACATGGAAATGGAATTAGAGAGCTGGGTGGTGATCCCATCTCCAATATTCCCATCCTTCCCTCGACGTCTAGCATAAGGTTCTTCAACTCACCCAACTTGTGCATGAGATTGACTTGAGTTTGATGTTGATCTACAAGAACCTTTCCAAATAATATCTTGATATGTCAATGTCGGTCCATTGCATGTAGGTACATATTTACTACCCTCGACAATTGCTTATATCTAATACCCACAAATTTACCTCTGCCATGATATATGAGTCTAGGACCTCCTGCCTTTATCAATGAGTTTCCTCCTCCACTAGTCAAATTTCTTCCTGAATATTAGGAGTGTGTTCTTGAAAACCACACATTCAAAACTTGGTAGAAACCTTGCCTGGGAGCCACCCACTATTCCATGCCCCCCCTTCTCTCCAACAACATGCACGCTGACTCATCGTAGTGGTAGGAGGTAGCAAGACACAACTGAAACTCAACTGGTGTGTAGCCAACATCTAGAAGAAACGTTGATGGAAGAAGATTGCTAGAATGCAACATCCATCGCTTTGACCCTAGTTTATGTAATATTAGATTATGATTGCATTTCTAGCATGAGGAGACATGATTGATTAATATGCTAACTAATCTTTTAAAATTAATTATGTAAAATTAATTAACTGGAAAGTGAAGGAAGAATTTCCTTACAAATACACACTTGAGTGAAGTTTTCTTGCTAGATTATGTGCCTTAAAAGACCAGCCATGAGTGAAAGGCGGGTTACTACTTGCAGGCTAATTGAACCCCTTGATAGGAATCTAGTGAGGTAAGACAAGGGGAATCTTGTTGCATGTCACAAACCAACCATTACACAATCAAGTTAAGTGATGAAGGTCAATTCTAGCCTACTAAAACCACTTCACTGAGAAAGATTTATGAGTTGGGATTGGGAGATATGGGTAGAAGACAATGCCCATCTCATCTCCCTCATTGATTGATATCGGGGACAACTACCTCGGGAAGAAGGAGGAACACATAAATAAGGAGGATATTTAATGGGGAAGAAGACAACAAAATAGGGGATAGGTAAGAGAGGTGCAACGGAGGAGTATGATAACAACAAAAAGCAATGGTTGAAGAACATTAGAGGGAAACGAAAAAAAAAAAATGTTCTTGACTATTGTTCTTGTAGATCAATAACTCTTGCATAACTTGCACAAATTTGAGATTTATAACTCTCTTAACTATTTTTCTTGTATATCAATTGCAATTTTATGAAAACCAAAATTGACTTGATTTCACATATGTGCAAACTAAAGACAGTGTAAAAAACCCCATGCTCAATTATACAACTTTGCACAGGATCCAAAATAAATGTTTTTTAGGGTGATATACTCATAGTATATGTTGAGGGTCAAGCAAGAAATTCCAATTCACCATTAAAATCACAACTCTTACAAGAAAAGCTTGTTGACAAATATGGATAGTTGACCATCATAGTGAACATAATGAAAAATCTTATAAATAAATTCTGTGACATTATCCTCCTTGGAAACTATATCTGTATCAAATAATTTAGAATAATAAACAAAAGAATCTATGAAGGAGGAGACCCAAAATATTTCATAATGTTACATGAAAAAACTATAGTCCAAAAATTACCTCAATTTTGCAAGAACCATAAATTGGCACTAGACACAAGAATACAAAATCATGTTGTGTCAACTAAAGCATGTCTAATTGCATCTATTGCAATTGTAATTATATCATGTCACTAAAACAATAGAAAATTTAAATTTCATATCAAATATGGTGAAACTGCAAGTGATACAACAACAATAAGTTTATTTTTCTAGTAAATCTCTCCTTAGTTTCTATTACAAAGCCATCAGCAACTATGGCCATTATTTTCCTTTTGCTAACAACTTACATAGGAAAAAGAATCTGCTTTGAAAATTTCCAAATTTATCAATAGTCATAATCATGATATTTTCTAATTCACAATAGCTACAACTCAATGAATAGCACAAAGAACATTTTCTAGCCATAAAGCATCAACTAATATCCAAAAACACACCACTCTTTTTATTCAAAAATATTGTGAGGAACGGCCCAAAAGGATGCAAGATGTTGTGATTTGAAACAACAATGTCCATTGATGTCCTTAATGATAGTTGTGCAAAAGCACATTTTTTATATCTCATCAAATCGAGAACACAAGTATTTAGCAACACTTTTTTTTTTTTGCATTTAATGTATACATAATGTTTTATTCAAAACCTTGTTATTTTTCTCACTAGACCATGATAGTACTCAATAATTAGAGTTTCTTTTGACATAGGTGCAAGAAATACTTAGAGAAAAAAATGTCTTCACACCACCCTATCAATAAATCTGTAGTAAATGTGTAGATACCATGCTTCCAAATTCCTCTAACTTGCAGATTTTGCAAGGAAAGTACAAAATCTTGTTATCGCCTCAATGTGAAATGGACATTGGAAACACATGATGGAAAAATATAATGCATATTGCAAATGCCACAACTATAATAATACTTTCTTGCCATTGTTGAAACATTTTTTCAACAATATCTCAATAACATTTCATCTATAGTCTTTGCCCTCAGAAAGCTTTTTGTCCAATGGATTTCACCTTGACACTTGATAGCATCATTACTAAAATCAAGCCACTGTAAAATACCATTGCAACATCATAAATTGTTCCAATTTCTCTACTATCAGTGTATATGTCTTGATAAAACACTTTGTCTCATAGCACGTTTTATTTTCTTTTAAAACATTTTAAAACACACTATTCTTGCATTACTATTACTTTTCTTTCACTAATATTTATTTCATTATTCATTGTCACAATTTGTTTTCCAACTGCAAGTCTATTGCTCCAACCGTCAATGTTGTGCATGTATGGAATGCAACTTTATTTTTTGCAAAATTTTGCAGTAAATGTACTTTTGTTTATGGAAAAATCTTCAGTAATTAAAAATTACAACAATCCAAAAAGTTGTTTTTTTTTTGTATAATTTGAGCAACTCATACAGTTTGGCTACTTATATTTGCTTATATTTTTTCTAATCCCGATGTCATTTTAATTTAACACGGCTAAAGTTTGAACTCTTGCAATTCCATAAAAAACAAGAACTGTTATTTCTATATGTTCTATGGTTTCTATAAAAATTTTACTTAAGTTTACTTTTTTTCTTGAACTTAGCTCTACATTCTAGTGCTTGAATAAATCAATATGTCAAGTTTCTTTTCTTATTAATATTATTATCATTTTATAATGGAATTATATTCATGTTACAAGTGAATTAATAATATAATATTAAATTTACATATTTATTAATTTCAATTGTAGTATTTATTACAAAATTGTATTAAAAAAACAAGGGCAATGACATCTCCACCACATGGCTCTTGTTCAAAAGTTTCTACCTCATGTCATTTGTTTGCCTTTTTTTAATTGGAAGGCACATGCAAATCGAGACAAATGCATCATGCAAACATTTTGTATTGTATCTATGGAGTGATTGATGCAGTGTAGAGAAAGTACAAGTAAATATGTATTAAAGCCACATTCATGGTGATTAATTAATTTCATATCATATAATATAATGTCATAAAAGAATTTCATATTATCTAATATTGAAAATTTTGTGTATAATCTTAATAATTGTTTTCTTAAGGTCCACCCTATAAATGTGTGTCTTTCACGTAATTTCGTTAAAATAAAACATAGACATTGTTAGTTTGTAACATTTTTGGTGATACATTGCAAATTTCACAATATTGAAACGAATATCCATTTTGTAGATCAAGAAATATTATATAAACTTGCTATAATAATTTTAGATTGTCTTCATAATCACAAACTATTCAAGTTTAATATGATATAAGATATATGATATAAATGAAAACCATATAGAAGGTGTTGCATTTACTATTGTGGACCCGCGATATCTACGTGGTGGGAAATGGAAGAAGGTGTGATATTCAACATCATTTCTCCATCGCTTAGGTCATAGTGACAAGAGAGATGAAGCAAAGAGTGCAACCTAAATTCAAGTGTGAATGTAGTAGTTGTGAATAAAATATAATTAGGGAGGCTGAGTTTGAGAAAATCGATTTAGAGGCTAAAGATATCCATGAAAGGAAATCCTATAGCTTAGGGTTAATGCATCTTTAGTTATTGAATTAAGTTTGGCATTTTGTTTGGCTTGTAATATAGTCTAGGTATTTATTAATTTGTAGAATGTATGATCCACATTTGTGATGAGAAACAAATCGAGAAGCGAGACATAGCTATGACCAAAATCTACTTTTCTTTCTAGGGATGGGTGATGATGAAAAAGTTAACATAGTCATAGTTTACCTCAAGTAAGGTGCATCGAGGGCTCAAACTTGTGACACAAAGGTGATAGTATTGTTTATTGGAAATTGATTGCAATATATATCATCAACAACTCATCATAGTCTATACTATTACATTAAAATTCCCAGTGTTCACACAAATGCATTTATGCATGCATATCAAGTGGAAAATTCTTTCTTGCAATTACTTAGAGCATATATTCTAGGTGGTTGCTTGCTTCTGGTAGAGGGAAAATTTACAATGCAAGATGTGTGCCAAGTTGAACATAAAATATTGGGATTACAATCTACAAGGCAGATATTGTGTTTCTTAAGAACAATAGAGGATATCCACCCATATAAAAAGGTGTGGTGAAGGTAGTTAAAAGTAGTAATCCTCTTTATTGATCCTTATGAATGTCAAATTCTTCCATGTAACACAATAACATCACTTTAGACCTATAGAGATATACCAATAACACCTTGTATTACCCTGGGTGTGAGGATGTGTCATGCACTTATGACAATTTGTGAAGTGAAGTTATAAACAAAGAAAAGAAAATGGGTAAATTGGTTGCATTTGTTGCCTTATACCAAACCTAAGGACAAGAGGATTAAGGCTGAATAAAATTTGACTCTTCCATCCAATACGAGAAACTAGTGTACCAAGTTTCCCTACTACTAGAAGACCTATGGTGCTTTTCATCCTCTTTGGAAGTACAATGGATGTGTTATTTGTAGTAAATGGTCCTCAAATATCTAGAATTATCTAGGTGGGATACCTTTGGAGGTTGGTGGTTAGGCACTTGCAAAGATTATTTTTGGTGACCGCAATCCATCATTATATCCTATCATCTCATACATGTATTGTTTTTTGAAATAATATTATTGGGATTTTATTCTCATACACTATTCCTTTCTCGATCATTTAGATAGTTCAACCATTATTTTCTGATATATTTTTGGTTTGATAAGTGAAACTTGTTATGGGAAATATAATCATACATAAATAGAGAATGCCATAACAACATTGAAAACCTTTGCTTTCCATTTATATAATAAAGATGACTCTTGAAATGGTCTCAAGGTCCTTAAATTTAACCCTCCCCATTTGTCTTAGTTTTAATTAGAGCGGTTTCTTGATGCATGTGCTCAAAGATGTTATTTTTCAAAACAAAAATATGACTAAATAATTGAATAAATCTTGAGAAAAAGTGAATCTCTGATTCAACCTGTTGCAAGTAATGGATTATTTGAGGCAATTTCTAATATGATTCCACTTGGGAAAAATTTATACACAAGGTGTAACCATCCAAAGAAGTCATCGAGGCTATATTCCCCCTAAAATATATTTGGAACATTGAGGATGCCACCCTTCTCAATGATAAGTAGCACAAAGTTAATGAGTACTGTGAGTATAATAATGAGGAAAACATGAAGACTAAGTACACAACCAACATCCATAGAATTATCCAAAAGGATCCTATGAATCATAGTAAGTTAAATAGTAAAACGAGTAAGCCAAACGTTATGACAAGCCATTGTAATAATTTGACACACTTGTTAGATGGTTTAACAAACAACCATTTTACTATATTGATCATAAGTATTGACAACAACATTGCTATGAAATTTATAGTTGCAATCATGTTGGTGTTAGCCATCTTCCCAATCGTTGAATTTACAACATTCATAAATCCACACTCTATATTATTTCCTTAAAACATATCTAGCTATTATGTTGACCTTTGTGTTTTCTAGTTATACATGTGGAATAAATATTTGACAATGCCTCTATCGATCTCAATTTTTGGTGGCTTTCAAAAAATTATGTATTTAAAATGTCCTTCTACTATAAAGTTGGTATAAAGATGGTGTGACTCTTCACTAAAGAGAAAAGCCAATTTTAAAGAGAAAAATCCTCCCATTATATACACCACAAGATTATTCTCTATTTTTAATATTTCCCATACAAATCAGGATGTATTTAAAGTTGAAAGTAGATTTACTAATAATACTTAGTGGAAGGATTGGGGAGGAATGAGGGGGAGGGATATTTGGCCCTGGTGAACAAATGGTATTGCAATATGTGTGGGGACTCAAGAAAGCCACAAACAACCAAGCTGAGCATGCCTTTGATCGAGGAATGAAGCAAATCACTATCTTTAAGGACTTTTTATTGGTCATTCATTAATTTTCTAAGATATAGAATACCATTAATTCTCTATCTTCCCCTTTGATACACAATATCTAGGCATCATTGACAAAATTTGATCAAAGTAATATTATATCACATTTATAGAGATATGAATTCAAATGTTGATGAATTAGCTAAGGGAGGGGCCAATTTGACTCAAGGGATCCTAGAAGTAAATACAAAATTATGTCCCTCTCTAATTACATAAATTAATTCTAATGATTATGTTATAAGGATCATAAGGGAGCGACCAATGATCTCTATTCCCCAGGTTTCAAAATTTTCTACACTATCGAAAGGCTCCTGCCTGCATCGTCAGGCCCATCTCTTTAATAGGTTTCATCACAAGTGGTGTTTTCTAGAAAAAAAAAAAAAAAAAAAAAAAAAAAGTGGCTCAGTCAATTGATATTGCTCACTCTCTCTTATATCAACTTAATTCTCCTTGGACCTGATTTTATGCTCTCCATCTTGGCTGCAGTGTTCTCCCCTATTCGTATGAGGATGGATTCAATTCCAATGTCCTGCATGAGTCTCAAGTCACTTTTCTTTTGTCCTGGAGAAATATTTATTGTGATGGAAGATATAAGGCCTTAGACTAGCTTGTGTTTCGGTTTTAGGCTTGACTATATATGGCTCCATGGAGGCAACCAGTATTACCACTCGATCTCTCAGGTCCTTGTTATTGGTGTTTTGAATTTATTATTTTTACTCTTGGATTCATGGTAGGAATGGATCAAACAAAGGATCTTTAAGAGGCTATCAATGCCTTAGAGCTTATTGACAAGCACTTAGACTCTATGCAGTCCTTGGTATCCACAATTAACAAGTTGGAGAATTTAATTGAGCGATAATGATGTTCATTCCAATCCTTTGTGAAAGTTAAGGTTTTTTAGCACCATGTAGATTGGAAGCCTCATTGAACACGCTCAGCGAGGAGGCTATGCAACTCAGCATGTTGGTGGTGGTTCTAGAAATAGCCAATGTTCGTGATATAATAGATGTTGGGGAGAGTAGCGACAATCGGGTTCGTGTTGGGTGCAAAAGGAATCGTAAAGAAAGAGGCATGGAAGAAATGGGTCACGGTCCATAATTATTGTTTGTCTCGTTTGTAGAGGTAGTTATATTTGGATTTCAGTATGCTCTCTTTTTGTAAATGTTTGTAATTCTAGTCTGCAATTTTTTCTTTTTGTTGGGCTCTTTATGTAGTAGTTATGGAGAACATCTCTTATGTTTAAAGAGCACTATTAGTCATGGAGACAACAAACACTTTATTTACTCATTTTAAGATATCACCTTTGTTTATGACTCAAAATGTAAGAAATATTATGTAAGGGTGTTGGCCCAAAATCGAGAGTTTTATTAATATAAATCTATCTACTTGTTTCGTTTAATAATAATATTTAATGGCATGATTGTTACACGTCAGCTTGATATATTATTAATGGGCCCTTATTAGAGATATGTCGAAAGCTCTATCATCTATTAGTGGAGCCATGATATCATTATAATTATACTTATGAGAGATCTATCCTTTAATAGATATAGAAGTTTAGTTTTGACGTTGTTTGAATGAGCAGATGTTGTAGAGATGTGAAGGGAAGGGACATGAGGCCATTGCAATAAGAGGGTACGTTTTGGGGGTTGAGAAACTATTAATTAAAGAGAAAAACCAATTTTAAAAAGGAAAACCTCCCATTAGATAAAATGTTAGGTAAAAATATGAGGATTCGGTAAAGTTATTTTTCTTTATATTATTTTCTTAAGTGTTGGATGGAAACATAACAGCGAGTCAATTAGTTAAATAAGATGTACAAGTTGTGTCATTTTTGAAATGTTGATATCAAGGAGTATTTCATTTTTTTTACTCTCTCTATTACAATATATGAGTGCAATTTCGTTATCTATTTCAAGATTCACAAGGACTTCTTCAATTCACTAAGGAAAAATAGGGTTAGATGGATCTTTACGTGCAAGAGGTCCTAAGACTCAAATCCCATATTCTCTAGTTGGCTTTGATCCCCTACTCTCTAGCCACCACATAGATTAATATCTTTCTAGAGGATCACCTCCTTATTTATGGTACTCACTATCTACCAAGGGTACCAAGACGTAGATAATTAATAGTACGATCCCTGATTTTAAATCAATGTGAACTAGAGGGGCATAGCAACCCCCAACAACGTGGTCATTCTAGACACCACAATAGCAGTCAAAAAGCCTCTCAAGCCTTAATAGAGGACAGCATTATCAAAAGAGAAAAATAATGCATATTACTAATTTTCTTCTAAATCCTCATAAATGTTTTAAGTCTAGAATGTTAAAAGAGTAATTATTCCAAACCCTAATTTCTTACTACTAGCAAACCTCATTTTATTTGTTATTTTAGTAAAAGCTATATTTATACTTTTATCATATGGGTGTAGCCTCAATGATTGGGAAATGGTTAGTTTTCCTCTAAACCTAGAATTGATTATTGTAAAGAAATATATCAATATATTGTGATAAGGCTTGAAGAATAAATACTCCCTCTCCAAAAACATCTTAACTCTTACTAAAATATAAATTATTAATATATCTATCTTTAATGAATTAATTAGTATTATATCTATTCATTATAATATATATATATATATATATATATATATAATATATATATATATAAAATAATTACATTTAATTTATTTTTTTTATAAAAATATTTACTTATTTACATTTATAATAATCATATTATATTAATTTTAAAAATTATTTATTTAAAATTAATAAAGTATCTCATTTTATTACTCCAAACTTTTGGCTGCAAAATCTTATACCAAAATCTAGTATAAGAGATAAGAAACCTTTTATAAATGCCTCTAACACAAGAGATGGAAGTTTCCTCCGCATTAAGATATGTTCCCACTTTCTCTTAATGCAAAGAGCACTTGGATAAAAAACGTAAAAAAAAATGCCACCCACTTAAACAATACGACGTTGCAGCGATATGTATATATTTTTGCGACATTCTCGGTAGTGTCATTGACGGCGTTTGATGAGTATTGAATATGCGAACCAAATTTCCATTATACTAAAATATAAATATATGTCAGGGAAATGCTCAAAGAAGCTTCACAATAATAATAAAAAATGAAAATGAAAATGTTGACAACGTCATAGTTTACATCAAGTAAGGTCCATCGAAGGCTCGAACTTGTGACACAAAGGTGATAGTCTGGTTTATTGGAAATTGATTGCCATATATATTATCAACAACTCATCCTCGTTCATATCATTAAATTAAAATTTCCACTGTTAACATAAATACATTTGTTTGTGCATGCATAGCGAGTGGAAAATTCTTTCTTGCAATTACTTAGAGCATATGTTCTAGGTGGTTGCTTGCTTGTGGCAAGGGAAAATTTGTAATGTAAGATGTGTGCTCACGTGAACATTAAAGATTGGCATTACAAGTTTTAGGTTACGATATTGTGCTTTTTAAGAACAATAGAAGGTATCTACTTCTCTTATAAAAAAAAATGTGGTGAAGGTAGTTAAAAGTAATAATCCTCTCGATTGCTCCTTGTTAATGAAGTCTTCCATGTAACACCATAATGCCACTTCAAGCCTATATAGATATACCAAGAACACTTTGTATTACATTGGGTGTGAGGATTTGGCATGCACTTATGACCATTTGTGAAGTAAAGCTATAAAGAAAGTGGATAAAGTGGTTATAACTGTCGGCTTATACCAAACTTAAGGAAAAGAGGATTAAGGCTCAATAAAATTGACTCTTCTAGCCAAAGAGAAAAACCAATGTACCAAGTTTTCCTACTACCAAAAGACTTATGGTTCTTTTCATCCTCTTTGGAAGTCTAGTGTATGTGTCATTTGCAATAAATGATCCTCAAATCTCTAGCATTATCAAGTTGGGATACCTTCAGAGGTTGGTGGTTAGGAACTTGCAAAGTTTGTTTTTGGTGATTGCAATCCATGTATCATATCATCCCATACATGTATTGTTGTTTGAAAGAATATTATTGGGATTTTATACTTATAAAATACTCATTTCCCTATCATTTAGATGGTTCAACCGTTATTTTATGATATATTTTTGGTTTGATAAGTGAAACTTGTTATGGGAAATATAGTCATACATAAAAAGGGAATGCCATAACAACATTGAAAACATCTGGTTTCCATTTCTATAAGAGAGATGATTCTCGAAATGGTCTCAGTGCCCTTAAATTTAATCCTCGCCATTTGTCTAAGTTTTAATTAGAGTGGTTTGTTAATGCATGTGCTAAAAGATGTTATTTTTCAAAACAACAATATGACTAATTAATTGAATAAATATTGAGCAAAAGTGAATCTCTAATTCAACCTATTGCACATAGTGGATGGGTTGAGGAAGTTTCTAATATGATTCCACTTGGAAAAGCTCTATACACATGGTGTAACCATCCAAAGAATTCATCGAGTCTATATTCCCCATAAAATCTATTTGTAACATCGAGGATGTGACCCTTCTCAATGATAAGGAACACAAAGTTAATGAGAAATGTGAGTAGAATAATGAGGAAAACATGAAGACTAAGTACAACCAACATCCATGTAATTCTCCAAAAGGAGGGCCTACGAATCATAGTAGGTTAATAAGTAAGACCACTGAGCCAATGGTTATGACATGCCACTGTCATAATTTGACACAATTGTTATATGGTTTAGTGGACAACCATATTACTATATTTATTATAAGTATTGAAAACAACATTGCTATGAAATTTATAGTTGCAATCATGTTGGTCTTAGCCATCTTCCCAAATGCTCAATTTACAACATTCATAATTCCATGCGTGATATTGTTTCCTTAAAGGGTATCTAGCTACTATATTGACCTTAATGTTTGCTAGTTATACATGTTAAACAAATATTAGACAATGCCTTTATCGATCTCATTTTTCGGTGGCTTTAGAAAAACTATGTACTTAAAATTTCCTTTTGCTATAAAGTTGGTATAAAGTTGGTGTGACTCTTCACTAAAGAGTAAAAACAATTTTAAAGAGAAAAAACCTCCCTTTAGATATACCACAAAATTTTTCTCTATTTTTAATATTAACCATACAAATCAAGATGTATTTAAAGTTTAAAGTAGATTTACTAATAGTACTTAATGATGGATTGGGGAGGCATGAGGAGGAGGTATATTTGGTCCTAATGAATAAATGATATTGCAATATGCATGGGGACTTGAGAAAGCCACAAACAACCATGCCGAGTTTCTTTCTTTTTGGAAAGGATTGAAGCTTTTCTCGAATCGAGGAATCAAGTAGCTCACTATCTTTAAGGACTCTTTATTGTTCATTCATAAATTTTCTAAAGAAAAGAAGACCATTAATTCTCTATCTTCCATTTTGATACATAATATCTAGGCATCGTTGAAAATTTTTGATAAAGTAATATTATATCACATTTATAGAGATCTAAAATGTTGATGAATTAGATAAGTGATGGGCCAATTTGATTCAAGGTATCCTAGAAGTAAATGCAAAATTATTCCCCACTCCAATTCCATAAATGAATTATAATGATTATATTATAAGGATTTCAGGGGAGTGAACTATGATCTCTATTCCCTAGGTTTCAAAATTTCCTGGACTATCTGAAGTATCTTGCCTACATTTTCGGGCCCATCCCTTTAATAAGCCTCATCACAAGTGGTGTTTTCGGGAAAAAAAGGGTATTTCTGACTCTCTGTTTTCCTATCAACTTAATTCTCCCTGGACTTGATTTTATGGTCTCCATCTCGTCTGCGGTGTTCTCCCTGATACGTATGACGATGGATTCAATTCCAATGTCTTCCATGAGTCTCAAGCCACTTCTCTTCTATCCTGGAACGATATTTATTGTGATGGGAGACCTAAGGTCTCAAACTAGCTTGTTTTTCAATTTCAGGCTTAATTATATATTGCTCCACGAAGGTAATTAGTATTACCACTTGATCTCTAGGGTCCTTGTTGATGGTATTTGGAATTTTAGTTCTGCAATTTGTAGCGCTCTGGATCTCTTTTTTCCTAGTACTCTCTGGGCCGGTTGGAAATTCTTTTTTCTTTTCATTAAGAGATTCATTACAGAAATGGATAAAATAAAGGACCTTTAGCAGGTTATCAGTGCTTCAGAGCTTATTGAGAAGCCCTTGGACTCTATGTAGGCCTTGGTATCCACAATTAACATGCTAGAGAATTTAATTGAGCGATAATGATGTTAGTTCCAATCCTTTGTGAAAGATAATATTTTGGAGCACCATGAAGATACGGAATCCTTATTGAACATGCTCAGCGAGGAGGTTATGCAGCTCAACACGTAGGTGGTGGTTCTGAAAATATCCAATGTTCGTGACAAAGCATATGCTGAGGGTAGCGACAATGGGGTTCGTGTTGGGCACAAGAGGACTCGTCATGTAAGAGGCATGGAAGAAATGGGTCGTGCTCCATAATGATTGTCCCTCTTGGTCAGATATGTAGTTATATTTGGATTTTAGTATGCTCTCGTTTTGTAAATTTTTCTAATGCTTCCCTGCAAATTTTGCTTTTTGTTTTGTTGGGCTCTTTATGTAGGATTTATGGAGAACATCTCTTATGTTTAAAGAGCATTATGGGTTTTTGGAGACCTTAAATAATTTTTTTACTCCTTTGAAGATACCCCTTTGTTTATGACTCAAAATGTAAGGGTTCTAATGTAAGGTTATTGGCCCAAAATCTAGATTTTTAGTAATATAAATATATTTACCCATTTCATTTAAAAATAGTAATAAGAACATTTAATGGCAAGATCGTTACACGTTAACCCAATATATTATTAATGGGCCTTTATCAGAGATGTGTTGAAAGATCTATCATTTCTTAGTGGAGCCATGATATCATTATAATTATAATTATGAGAGCTTTATCCTTTAATAGATATAGAAGTTTAGCTCTAACGTTGGTCGAAGGAGCAGATGTCGTAGAGATGCAAATGGAAGCAAAATCAGGCCATTGAAATGAGATGGTATGTTTTAAGGGTTAAGTAACTCTCCACTAAAGAGAAGCCAATTTCAAAGAGGAAAAACCTCCCATTATATAAAATGTTAGATAAAACTATGAGGATTTAGGAAAGTAAGTTATTTTCTTAAGTGTTGGATGGAAACACAACACCAAATCAATTAGTTAAATAAGATGTGCAAGTTGTGTCATTTTTTAAATTTTGATATTAAGGAGTATTTCATTTTTTCGCTCTCTCTATTACAAAATATGAGTGAGATTTCATTATCTATTTCAAGATTCACAAGGACTTCTTCAATTCCTTGAGGTAAAATAGTGTTAGATGGCTCTTTACGTGCACGTACAAAAGGTCCTAAGACTCGGATTCCACATTCCCCAATTGGATTTGATCCCATAATATCTAGCCACCAAATAGATTAATGTCTTTCTAGAGGATCACCTCCTTCTTTCTGGTACTCCCTATCTACCAAGGATACTAAGACGTAGATAATTAGTAACACGATCCTTGATTTTAAATCAGTGTGAACTAGATGGACTATCACCACTTCATAGCAACCCCCAACAATGTGTTCATTCCAAACACCACAATAGCAGACAGATGGATAGAAAGAGAGGGTCAACAGGATTCTGGAGGATATGTTAAGGATGTATGTGATGCATCAGCAAATGATATGGGAGGAGTACCTTTCATTGGTTGAGTTTGTTTACAACAATGGTTTCCAAGAGTCACTGAGGATGAGTCTATTTGAGGCATTGTATGGGTGAAGTTGTAATACTCCCATTAGTTGGGATGATCCAGTGAATAGGGTACTTATTGGACTAGACATGTTGGCAGACATGGAACAAGAAATGCAGGTTATAAAGAAGAATCTAAAGGCAACACAGGACAGGGAAGAGTTATACAGACTAGAACAGGGAAATTAAGGAGTTTCATGTTAGGGAGCATGTGTATTTGCGCATCAAGCCCAGGAAGAGCTTCTTTAGGATTGGATCATGTGCCAAGTTGCCATCACAGTATTGAGGTCCTTTCGATATCCTTGAGCGGATTGGACTAGTGGCCTACATACTTGTACTACCTCCGATAGTTAAAGTCCATGATGTTTTCCATGTTTTATTGGTTAAAAGATATTTAAAGGATGTTGATCATGCTATTGATTGGCATGTACTTCAGGTGGAAGTAGAAGGATAATTCCAGCCAAAATGTCAGTGCATATTGCAACGGAAACAACTCATGCTTAGGAAGCACTTTGGGCCCGATGAATCTACATGGGATATGGATGATCATATGTGGGCTATGTATCCTTCATTGTTTTCCGGTTGGGGAAAAGAAATTTTGGTATATGTACATATTCATGTATGGCTGTTATTGTAAATGCCACAATGATCTGTGTTATAAAGCTCCAATAAGCAATATGGTTGTCATGTTCTCATGTTTTTCATGATGGTTTTGCTTTTGAGTAAGTCTTTCATTGTAAATACTACAACAATCTAGGTTATAAATATCCATGGGAAGTATGTTTCTCTTTTCACCGGTTTTTTTAGTTTTAGGTGTCAAAGAATACCAAGGATGGAGTTCCCCTAAGGGGGAGGGATCTGTAACAACCCTAGGTTAAAATTTCATGTAATAAAAGTTAATAAAGGAAAAATAAGACCAAGGTCAAGGGACACTTATTCCAAGTTGAATGTTTGGAAAAATATCCTAGTGGGCATCACTTATTATGTTTGTGGCTGAGGGGAAATTGATGAAGGCAATGGAAAAGGCATTAAAAAGGAAAAAGACATTTTTGGCTCTTTATTTATGAAAATAAAGGAAATTAGGAGGAAAGGGAGGTGAAATGTCATAGGTTTCATGTGAGGATAAACGCATGCATGACAAGGACTGGGTGCGATTCTAGGCCTCCAACCACATGCACAACACTACCTCCATGTGATTTTATCACAAAATCTCCAATTCAGAGGGTGCTGACCTGAGATCTGATCCACTTTTCAAGGAAAACATCGACACCACTGCCTAGAACTACTCGAAGCTTCTCAAAATGATAAATGACATGATGAAAAAACATTTCATACAAAACTTGAACAAGAACTCACCTAGGACATGCCTAGTCCATAACCAAAATTTTGTCAAACACATGGAAAACATGTAAGTTGCAGGTCATGAATGCATATCTAATCATATTAGTCAGATTCATCTGAGAATCATCAAGAACACTCTATAATGTCTCTACATATCTGCAATAACACTTATTAGTCCATATATTCGTCAACCATTTACAAACTTATCAAAGCATGAACAAGATCCATAGCTAAAACATATTACAAAACTATGCTTATAACCAACATACAACTAGAGTATTAACCATGACAGAATAACCATCAAGCTACATAATAACAAGTAAAAGTACTCATGAATCAAAATAGAGAAATAACTCTTATTAACAGATGCAAAATCCATCCAAGCTAGGGACTTCCACCTACCACCCGGCCATAGATTGAGTTGAACCAAATATTTCTTTCATCCAGTCACCCCATTCCATATCCCAATCATGAATGTGGGATCTCATGGGATAAAACAAGACATAAACAAAAAAGGGAATGTAGAGATTAAACCACCTCCACCCTCAAACTGCCATGATCTCACCAAAACCGGTCAAGAGATAACAAAAACAAAACAAGATTGGAAGCCTTAGAATTCCTTAACCATCTCTTGAGGAATTTTCCTGTCTCCACTGGCACATGTTGAGGGCTTCTCGAATAAAACCATATCCACCCACAACCCTTGGGAATTTTCTTAAGACCACCTCAATTGGATCCAAAATCTTTCGGCAATCCAAGCTCAACCAGAAATGAATCCCATCACTCCATGGCTATTGAGGAAATTGAAAGGCAAAGATAAAACCTATGTCAAACCCAAAAACCCATGCTAATGACAACAAATGATCCAAATAAAAATGTGCATGTACCATGCATTCACACTTCAATTAGGAAATCACACATGTGACCTGTTATCTGCGAAATCCCCCTGTTGAAGTTGTTGATCCAACCTTCTCCTTGATTTCCTTTCTTTCCTTTCTTGTCCTTTACCTTCCTTTGCTTTCTTTCTTTCTTTATCCTATTGGCACTCTTCTCTCTGTTCTCACTTGACCCAAGTTAAAACTAACAAAAATCTAAACCAGTAAAAACTGTAAACAGATTCTCTAATGCCTTTTTATCATTGATGCCCCTATTTTCTTCATTTTCCTTAATGTTCCTTCTAATTTCCCTCTCATGCAAATTTTCATCTCTTCATCTTCCTTTTCTCCTATTTTCCTTTATTTCCCAAATTTAAATGCCAATTATTTCCTCTTTGCCTTTTTCAATTCCTTTGCCAATTTCATTAGCCATTAATTAACCAAAAGTGATGCCCACTATAATGCTTTTCCCTACATTCAGCTTGGAATACATGTCCATCACCTTGGTCTTATTTTTCCTTTATTAACCTTTATTACATGAACTTTAACCCAGGGTTTTTACAAGCCCCTCCCCCTTAGGGGAGCACCGTCCTCATTGTTTTATGAAACCTATGGCCAACAAACCACTAAAAACAAAGCATACTACCTATGGAGATTTATAACACATCTCGATGTAGTATTTACAATGAACAACTACTGCAAATCATGACCAACATTACAAACATGACAATCATACCACTTATTGGAGATTTATAATATAGTTCATTATGGCATCTACAATAACATCCATATATACAAATACATATACCAAAAACTCATTTTCTCGAACCAACGAATAAAGAAGGATATAAAGCTTACATTTGATTAGCCATATCACATGTAGCTTCATCAGGACCAAATTTCTTCCAATACACTTTAACTTGCTCGATTTCTCGACGGGGAAAATTTTAGGGGCTAATATTTGCAAGTGGGCTAATTTTCCATGTTTCTCGATTTTATAGCATGAGATGTTTCTACTGCAATATGCATTGTGGTTCTAGCTTGAATTCTCCCTCTATCTCCACCTAAAATATAAAACATTCAATCACATGATCAACATCCTGGACATACGTCTTAAGAAATGAAAAGTGGAAAAAATAATGGAATTTCACTGTTGGAGGCAGTGCAAGTCTGAAGACCACTGGTCCAACCCTCTCAAGGATCTCGAAAGGCTTGCAATACTAAGGTGCCAGCTTGGCATATGATCCAATCCTCAAGCATATCCTCTTAGGCTTTATGCACAAGTATACATTTTCCCCAACCTAAAACTCGTTAAATTCCCTGTGTTGATCTGTGTAACTCTTCTTCCCATCATGTGTTGCCTTTAAGTTCATCTTACTAACCTACATTTCTTGTTCCATCTCTTCCAACATATCCAGTCCAATCAATACCCTATTCACTAGATCACTCTAGTTGATAGGAGTATTACAACTCCACCCATAAAGTGCCTCATATTGACTCATCTTCAAGGATTCTTGATACCCACTTTTATATGAAAAGGACCATTGTAAAATAACCATCCCACTTCCATTGTTGATGCATGACATACATCCTCAACATGTCCTCAAGAATCTTGTTGACCCTCTCTATCTATCCTTCTGTCTGCATATGATAAGTTGTACTGAAATCCAACTCTGTCCCTAAGCCTATAAATAACTCCTTCCAAAACCTCGAAGTGAACTTAGCATCTACATTTGATATGATCTTCTTGGGAACACCATGCAACCTGACCATCTCCCTGATGAAAATATGAGCTACCTCACCGGCAAAATTATTAGACTTAACTGCAATGAAATTAGTTACCTTACTTAACCTTTCAACGACAACCATAATGGAATCATGTTGCTTCGATGTCCTTGAAAAATTTATAATAAATTCCATGTAAATTACCTCCCATTTCCAATCTAGAATCAGAATTGGCTACAATAAACCACCTCAATGCTTACACTATGCTTTTACTTGTTGATAGTCCAAACATCTCGTAACAAGCTTACCCACCTCTTTCTTCAAGTTCAACTAATGATATAATTTCTTAAATATTGTTAGTGTCTTCTGATATCTTGGGTGACCTGAATATCGCTTAACATGAAACTCCCTCAAGATAAGCTTCTTGATCTCATTGTCATGTGGTAGATAATTTGTGTTCCTGAATCTGATTAAGACATCTATCGTAAGGTTATACTCCTCATCCCTATCACCTTCACCCTGTTGTTGTAACCCGTTCCTCAATTGCTGATACCTGTCATCATATTGTCTTTCCTGCAAGATCTTCTCCTGCAAATTTGTCCCATAAGAACACCCTGTTGCAATGTGATTCACTTGCACTCTTCTACTAAGAGCATATGTAACCTTGTTATCCTTTCCCTTGATGTACCTAATTTGGAAGTCAAACTCACTTATAGTAGCTAACCATCTATTTTTCCTGACATTCAGATTAGGTTGGTCGAACGAGTACCTCAACTCATTGCGATCACTCATTAGAATACATCGCCTACCAAGAAGATAATGTCTCCACATCTTCAATGCATGAATGATTGTTTCCAACTCAATCTCGTGAGTCACATTTATGCTCATGCTCATTCAACTTCCCTTACTCTGAACATATTACCTGTCCTTCCTACATTAGGACTCTTCCAAATCCTCTCTTGCAAGCATTTGTAGAAACCACAAATTCTTTATCTAGATTTTCAATCTCCAACACCAGAGAATTTGTAAGAAACTGCTTCAACTTCTCAAAACTAACTGCACCTTCCTGCATTAGGACTTTGCCAAATCCTTTCTTGCAAGCATTTGTAGAAACCACAAATTCTTTATCTGGATTTGCAATCTCCAAGACTAGAGAATTTGTAAGAAATTGCTTCAACTTCTCAAAACTAACTACACAATCCTTAGTCCATTCAAACTTCTTTCCTTTTCTTTCCAAATATGTAATAGTATAAGCAATCCATGAGAATTTCCTGATGAACCTCCTATAATAACATGTTAGTCCCATGAATGATATTACCTCATCCACATTCTTAGGAGATGCCCACTCCATGAGAGCTCTAGTCTTTTTTGAGTCCACTACTATACCTTTTGTTGTCACTATGACAACGACCCTCCAAAATGTTTTCCTATGTCAATTTTGGAGCCTACATCAACTGTCGTTTCAAGCTCCTTTATTTCATCATGTTTTTTGACTTTCTATTTGTGTGTTTTCTCTTAGTTTCACATCCTCTTAAGTCAATGTTTCCTAAGCAACATCACTTAACCATTAGAAACACTTTAGTAATTTAATCCATGGCTAGGTCAAATCATCACTTATATTGATGTAGAAAATTTCTTTCTCGCCATGCAAATACTAAAAAAAGACTCAAAAGAATAGAATAAGAAAACAGAAGCAAGAAAGTCACTCAGAAAAGAAAAAGAGCACTCCAAGTTTGCTGAAGACATGCACTTGAGTTGAGCACACTCCTTCAGGTTGAAGAAGTGTTACCTCCTCGAGTGCACTCCTTCATGCTGAGAAAGTGCGCCCTACCTAAGTGCACTCCTTCATGCTAAAGACATGCACTCTTCCTAGGTGCATGCATGAACATCTTGTTGCATGTGAGCGCACTCCTGGAAAATAGAAGCCCACTTAACTTCTCCTAACTAACCCTTTCAAGGGATGACAAGTGGTGATCATGCATGAATCAATTTTGCATGCAAAATTATTTAAATCAACTAAGTTAATTATTCTTTTGCGTAATCATTCTCATCTGAGTTGGGTGCACAACTGTGGATCAAGAAAATCTTCATCAACCAGTGCTACAAGTAAGGTTTGTGTGTCAAATATTTTCATTCCCTTTCATGATTTCACTATCTTTCTATCTTTTCTTGCTGACATTTCATGGTTTTTTAGTTTGATTTCTAGCATTGATGTTCAATACTCATGCTACAAATGTTAATTTGTTGTCACAAGTAGAAACTCTTCACATTATACAACCTTTCATATTCCACCATGAATGAGACAACATCTATATAACCTGGTAGATCTTTCTTCTCCTCATCCTATCATCAAATATTATTATTAAAACTTGTTTCTAAGCTTCCAACAAGAATAGCACACTTTTGGAACCCAAAGCATGATCAACCTTGAAAATAGTGCCTAGAATGACCAAGCTTTTCTCTTGAGTGCACTTCTTAACCATGAAGAACTGTGCCCTCCCTTGAGTGCATGAGAGCACCACAAAGACTCAAAGCATATTCCTTCATCCCTTTGGAGTGTGCCAATGCACCCTCTTTTCCTTTGAGCACATGAGCACATTGTTAAGGCCTAAAGGTTGGTCAACCCTTCCTTCATCCCATTGGAGTGTGCAAATGCACCCTCCTTTCCTTTGTGCACATGAGTGCATTGTGAAGGCCTGAAGTCTGGTCAACTCATTCCTTCATCCCTTTAGAGTTTGAAAATGCTCCCTCTTTCTCTCCTTGAGCACATGAGGGAATTGTAAAGCCCTGAAGGCACAACATCTCACCCCTTTAACCCTTTGGAGTGTGCTAGAACACCCTTGAGGTTTCCTTTCATTTTCTTTAGTGCATGAGCACGCTAGAAAACATTGAATGACCACTTACAATCCATCATGCATTGGAAGTGCACCCTCCTACATGTGATGGTTATTTGTATATGATTTACATGTATTGTTGCATAGTAGGTTTCTTTAAGCTAATATTTTCATTTTAAGTGTGCTATGACAAACAGGTGTTTGTGCTACAAGTGTTTTCACCCTTTATTCATCTATTGGAGCCATGTAATCTCGTAAAGTGACATCCAAAGAAATTTCAAAAGAAACCACTAAGGAACCTATTGAAGTTACAAAGCCAAACATTCCCATATATGCAGACACATAATGCTTCATTGATAAAAATACTAAGGTCACATGGGGCAAGATCAAGGACACATTCATGCAGGACAAGTTTGTTGAGAACTTAGAAGATGTGTATGTGTACATTAATATCAATAAGTCTGAGATGAAGAGGATCACATGGAGATTCTCATACATGCCATGTGTGGAGGTGATTGAATGGATCATTACACATATGGATGACTCTCACCTTGTGCTTCGCAGTGAGAGTGGTATTCAGCTCACCACCTATTATGGTGAATACATACGTACATATTACAAGATTCTCAAGCCAACAAAATATGGAGATGATAACTTTTACTTGAGATGAGTCGAACTTGACAAAAGTGACATTATCAAATCATGGTGTGAAGAACCTGCCAAGTTTGTCCATCACCCATCCACAGTTTATCTGACAAATATTCTTAGAGGTGTATATCAGTATTTGATATCCATGTGTTTTCAGTTGCATGGGTGTTATTGTAGCTCCCAGAGACAACCTTGGATTGCTTACAAGACCAATGCCTGGGAACATCTAGATTTTGTGTATCTCATATGATTTTCTAGAGATAGAGACATCACATATAGTATATATGTATATATAATGGGCTGGTTCATTTACCTAAAGGAGTAAGACATGAATTTCTTAGTACTTCTTCAGATATACAAATCTCATTAATATCTATAAAACAGTGGAGGCCGAGTAGTCCAAGGACTTACAATTTAATAGAATTTTGCAGAGAAATGATAGAGGATGAGGAGGATGAGTAACTCACCATATGGGGCTTACAACATCATGAATTGTATTCATAACACATAGAGCTTGCATCTTTAAGAATTCCTGTACTTATCTGAGTCAGAAGTAGATATAATGGGAAGAAGAGAGGTTGTTTGTTGGGTCCCCATACTACTAGTGTAACCCCTTATTATTATTAGTGTAACCCCTTATTGTTATTAGTGCAACCCCGTTATATTTTTATGCCCATGTAATCCCCAAATTGTTATTATTGTGCCCCATAGAAGCCCACTATTTTTATTTTTGTGCCCTTACAATATTATTGTTATGTCATCTCTGATTATATTATGACCCCTTAGACTCCTATATATAGAAAGGAGGTCTTGTCATTTGTATCATCCAATAATTGTTCATTTGTGTAATGTAAAGGATGTTTCCCCCTTGAAGAGGCTAGTTTCTAAGGCATTGATCTTTCTTTTGTATCTTTTTGTGAGCTGGTTTCATAACATTTGGTATCAAAGCTTTGGATTTTAGGGTTTCCCTGCTCCAAACAGGTCATCGTGGCATGTTCGCTATAACTTTTTCTCTACTATGTTTCAGAAGCTAAAAACAAAACCCATTTGAGGAGAAATCGTTATGAATCTTGGCAACGAATTTCAAATCTTGTCTCATTATATTTTTAGAGATATGATCTGAGAATTTTAGGGTTTTTGCAAGCTCCAAAATTCCATCTCAAACAGGTCATCATGGAATTTTCTCTATAATTCATTTTATACAAAGGTTCAGACTCTGAAATTAAAACAAATTTGAGCCGAAATCTTGGTGAAACAAGGGCCCAAATTTTAGATCTTTTTTCGCTATATTTGCAGAGATATGGTCCAAGAGAGTTAGGGTTTGTGCGGGCTCCTGAATTACATCCCAAACAAGTGACCTGGGGAAAATCATCATAACTTTCTCTTTGAGAATCCGATTGAAATTTCTTAAAAATTTATAGAAATAAGATGGCATTTAGTTTTATGTGTTTCTGTTTTAGGTCCTAAGGTCAAAATAGTGACACGTGGCACTTTGTACAAGTTTTCTCTATTGAACTAGTCTATAATCTGGTCATCATGGGAGAGTTGGCATAACTATTCCGTGGAGAATCAAATGTTGATCAGAATTGTGGGGTTAGAAAGAGGGCACAAAGGGACACCGTAGGACACAATTTCAAAACTTGAAGATCTGAGCTTATAGAGTTACAATCATTTAAATATCAAGCTCCTAAAACCACGAAAAATAATGACTCGAATCAAGAAAATAGAAACACCTAGTAGGCAAAATTGGATGGATGATTTGAAGAATGCGATCGAAGCTAAGATAAATATTTTTATATTTTCCATGGAAGAATAATTGAAGAAAGACATGGAAGATTTTAAGATATTTGTGGAAGGTTTGAAGGAAGTTCGGACAAAGCTGCTACAAGAAAGGCCCCCTAACAATGAAAAGGTAGTAGAGGAAACTCATGACGAGAAAAAAATAAATGTTAATCATGATTTCATAGAATCTAACATTGGATTGAAGACCCACCATATTCCAAATATCGATATGAGGAAGTTTGACAGCAAGGATCCCATAACATGGATACTACATATGGAAAAATATTTTGATCTACGTGATGTGAAACTATTACAAAAGGTACGTATTGCGTCGTTATATTTAGATCCGAAACAATTTTTATGGTATAAAGGGCTTTGTTCTCGTAAACCACTTGTCACTTGGTCAAGTTTTACAGAGGAAATGATAACACATTATGAGGATACAAAGAGAAACAACTTCTTTAGCCAATTGATAAAGCTCAAACAAAAGGGTTCAATGGTAGATCGCATTGAGGACTTCCAAAAATTGAATATAAGGGTAAATGATATTCCAGATAAACAAAGGATTGATGCCTTCATAAGAAATTTAAAGGATAACATTCAACATGAGGTTTTTCTTTGGGAACCTGATTTATTGGAGAAGACAATCAGGCTACAAAGAAAAATCGAAAGAAAAATTATGGCAACAAGAAATCCTACCATTCACAATTATAAAGATGGAAGTGTTGTTGCTCCTATCCTTCCACAACCTACAAGGTTGACACACAACAATTGGAAGAAATAGGAGAAAATGACCTTTATTATGGCTGTGATACCAAATACACTAAAGTTCATAAATGTGCTAAGAAGAAATTGTTTTAAATTAATTGTGAAGAAGAGGAAGAAAATGATCAAGAAACATCAAAAGAAGAGGATATACATGAGGAACCAACCCCGAAGAAAAAAGAAATGAATTTGACCATAACTTGCAATGCATTGGCAGGAATTACCACTCCTCAAGCTCCCAAGATAGAAGGAAATATCAAGAAGAAAAAGGATAGCCTCACTTTCATTCAGAATCAAATGAAGGATAATAAAGTATCACCAAAGTACCATGGTCCTTATAAGGCGCTGCAAACAATTAGTACTATGGAAAACAAATTGGAGCTTCCTGCATCTCCCCAAGTGCCCCCAATTTTCCATGTTTCATGCTTAAAGAAGGTTATAAGTGACAAGCTCCTAGTTCAAACAACATTTTCGGAGCTTGACGAAGAAGGAAAAATCATATTGGAACCTAAAGAAATCATGGAAACAAGAACCCGACAGCTACTAAATTGATCAATTTAAGAGTATATCATAAAGTGGAAGAACTTACCTAATGAGGATTCCACATGGGAGGATGATAATTTTATACAAAATCATATAGAACTACTCATGTGTTGAATACTGTTGGTATTATGAGACAAGTGTTGTCCTTGATGGCAAACCACACAGATGACAAATCAAAGTGCAGAAGGTCAGCAGCAAGAAATTGATGAACAAGACTATAAGAATGAAGAGAAAATACATATACGCAGGTTCATCGTGACAGATCCGTGTATACACGCAAGTTAATCGTTACAAAGTTGCGTATGCGTATGCACGCACATTCATGCAAGGAAAAGCATGTATATGTTGGAAAACTTACCTATGGTCCGTGGTGGTTAGTCCTTGGAATTTGAACCTATGGTTTTTGGACCATGGCATCTCAACAGACGTGTTGATCCCTAGTATTGAGTTGATGGTATTGGTTTGTTATGGCTTTGGACCATGGTATTGAGCAAGGCCTAAGACTATAAAAGGAGAAGAAGATCATTAGGCAAATGCACGGAAAAAGTCTCGAATATCTGATGAAGGATGAGATCCAGTATGCAAGTTATGGGTTGCTTGATCTAAGCTAAGGAGGGATCTCACAAGTTGATGGAGAACAAGATCCAAGGATAGATCGAGATAAAATGGTTTGAAATGAACTATCTCTATATGATTGATTGTGTTTATTCTAGATCTGTATACTGACGCATGTAATGATCTGAACTGGGTATAAAATATCTGCAAGTCATGATTGAATATTTATAGATCTATATGCGGGTTGGCTTTGGTAAAAAACGCGTATGTACGCAGGTTTGGTTTGTCCAAGTAGCGTATACCATTTAAGCTATGATGTTGATACAGTTGGTTCTGAATAGTGTTCAGGGTTCTGCTCTGTGTTCTGGTGACTGCTTTTGTTGATAGGGTTTAGTGATTTAGTATTGGGTGATTCAGAGATTGATAATGCTAGTGTTGATTGATTGTGTGATTCAATGATATTGATGGGTCTAGTATGAAAATTGGATGAAATGTGGCCTTCAGATTGTAGCGGTGTGCTTCAGTGTATCCAGTATGAAAATTGATGAAACGTGGTACCTGGAGGAGAGAAGATTGTAGGTCAGCACCTACGTACTAGTATCTAAGCTAGTACAAGAGCTAAAGGAAATCTTTAGAGCATTGTAGCAGGTAGGAGCCTGCGTACTAGTAAATGGATCGGCTAGTACAAGAGCAAAGGGGGTTGTAGCTCCCGTACTGGTATAAGGTTGTACCAGTACAAAATATTGTAAAAGGATTTTCTTATTAAGAAGAAGTTGAGATGACTTGCAGCAAGTGGTTTTCTCCCGCATTGGGTTTCCACCTTATATCATGGTGTTCATGTGTGTGCTCTTTATGTGTGATGATCTATTCTACTTACTGTTAATAAGGTTAATAATGTTCTGATGCATTTACTGAAGATAAGCTAACTGAATCATAAGATTACTGCATGTACGTTGGTTGCTTTTAACACAGTCGTGTATATACGCGGATATCCTTAACTGAAGTAGCGTATATGAATCTAAGTATGAAAATGAAAAAGTTTTACTGATTTGATAATACTGATTCACACCCCCTCTCAGTATTATTTCCAACAATTATGTATGTTTAATTAAATCTGCATATATCGTTTATTCATGGATGCCCACATGAATTATGTTAGAATGAAATTTCTACATATGATGTCTTACTTATGAGCATGTGTGACTTTGATGAAAAACCATAGATTTCTTATCATTGATAAAATGGATATAATAATAGTGATCACACTTTACTATTTTGATGTGAAAGTTAATTGTAGGTATATCAGCTAGACATAACTAAGTATGTCATATAAACTTAAAATATATACCATAGGTATCAACAAAATATAAAATACTAGAAAAAGGTTATTTGAATATATTTAATTATGAATATATCAATGCATATGTTATGATGTGTGGACAAGTATTTATGTTGCAGATGTTTTCATCATCCTGATACGCTATACAAGCTCTGGTTAAATCCTGATACCAAACCAATTACATGATGACAAAACCTTTAAGAACAATTGAGGCTCAATCAGGTTCCATGATAGGGCGTTCAACTTGATCCTACTAGGAGGGGTGGAGGTGTTGCCCACCGTTTATCCTCCAAAACTTGGAGTTATGGGAGGACTGTGCGAGTTACGCTCCCCTAGACATATGATGATGACTGCTGGATGCCTATTGGAAAAATAGGTCGATACAATGGACGCTATCACCCTTGAGGTTTATGAATGGTTAGATCGATATAGCCGATGCCATGGCATAATCCAGTAGAGGACGGATAGGATGGGAGTGGAAGAGATTAGGAAGGATAGGATGATTACAGAATAACTTGGGAACTCTGTTGGGACAGGGCATGAATGTTCAAAACAAATTTTAAAAGTATTTTCTCATTACAAACAATAATTCAATCGTGGAATGCAATCCTTACATGATTATACTAAACACTAAAATAATTATCGATATACAATACAAACTCTGACTTCGGGATGAAGTGTTCTAAAGGAGGGGTGTATGTAATGACTCATCTCAACTTACAGGCAACATAGGAATATTAGCATGTATACAAGGCATGCATATGATAGCTACATATGCATGCATTGCATGCACTGCGCTAGTATGCATATTAACTTATTATAAAAATTCCCGAGTAAAAGAAAAATGAATTAATTATTGAAAGCACTGTAGCAGTATTCATATCAATTTAATTATATGAAGTGTCTATGTATGGGAAATAAATTAAATAGTAAAAATATTAATTAATACCTTATCTATAATATATTAATTTATTTTCATTAATAACATTTTAATTAAATAATAAATAAATAAATATTATTAGGCCACCAGGTTAATTAACTTATCCTTTGGCAAGTCATGTTAAGTACTATTAAAAGATCCTCTTCCCAAAGTCGGTTGAAACGATAAAGATCAAAATACCATTTAATATATATATTTAAATAAAAATATGATTTAATGTACAATAAAGATAACCGACTGAAGTAAATGAGAATTTAAAGGATAAGGACAAGGTTGATTGGAGGAAAAAGGGGTGGGATTTCTTCGGAGGGAAGGATCCTTTCCTATATAAACAAATCTAAAAGGAGAAGTGAGGGGGAAGAGGGGGAGTAATGCTGTATGGAGATTGCGGGATGGAAATTTGGGAAAGAAGCAAATGGAGAATCTGGGAGAGAAACGAATGAGCTTTGGGGCTCCGAATTCAGATATAGATCTAGGAGAATTGAGCCTTGTTGTTGGAGGTTTTGGGCACGGGGGCCAAAAGGTTTCACTTTTGAAGCCTTTTGGGTTTGGGGTCCTGAAAGACCGACCCCAGACAGGCGGGGAGGAATTTGGTTTGGTATCCGGATAACAACATCATCCAACATCATCCAGAAACCGACACCAAAACCAGGTAAGTACATCATCCAGGAACCGACACCAAAACCAGGTAAGTACATATGTCTAATTTGATTTGTTTAGTCATAAAATTGGAAAGTATATTCTGTATATTCTGCTAGAAATGAAAGTTTATACAATTATAAATACAGTATGTTAGAAATGAATTTAGATAGAAATGAATTTAAATAAACAGGGATATACTGTTAGAAATATTTGTAAATTCAATTACAAGCGTTACATATGGTATCAGAGCCAAATTCAAACACTTGGGAGTAAATTCAATTACAAGCGTTACAACCTTGTACACAATGCACCATTAGGGGAGGGTGAGTTGCCCTATGGTCGCTTGTTGCTCCAAGAAGTACCCCAAGCCCCCCGGATCTCCCAGAGCTCAATGCATGCATCATGTAGGACCCTCATAAGGGGTCTCTCAACAACTCGAAGGGCTTCGACAGAATGTCTGCGACTTGTACATTAGTCTCAATGCGATGGAGCCATCTCGCTCATCGATGTACCATATCTTAGATAAGGTAGTATCTGATGTCTATATGTTGGAGAAATCATAGAATACAAGATTCCTCAATAATCCAATCCCGCACTGGTTGACACAGAAGATCACTGTGGTATCCATCATGTGTACAAACATCTCGCTAAAGAGCTTACGCAACCAAACAAATTCACATGAGGTCATACTCGTAGCTATGTATTCGGTCTCAGCGGTGCTTATAGCAATCGACTCTGCTTCTTGCTCATCCAGGATATTGAACCAGAACCCAAAGAGAACCAGCACTTAGAAGTGCTTCTTGCGATCCTCCACACTGCCTGCCCAGTTGGCATTCGAATAATCATGCAGCTTCACATTTCCGGTAGTGTATCTCAATCCATGAGAGATTGTGCCTCGAAGATACCTCAGAAGATTCTTGGCACCAATCCAGTGAGGCTCAACCAAATATGAGCCCAACATGCTAACTGCAAAACATATATTTGGACGGGAGTTCACCAAGAACATCAATGCTAGTACGAGTTTGTGAAACTCAGGGGCATTTCCTAAAACAGGTTCGACATCCCTACCACATAACTTCTGAAAGTTAAGATCCATCGAGGTAGTCATAGGCTTGCAGTTCATCATTCCAAATTCGGAATCCAACTCCCTCATACTTTTGCAAATGAGAGGGTCTGCACCTGTCAGATAGAGGTTGTTGTTACAAGGTTCCAGTATGAGAGGTCTATCATCCACAACCTTCAAGCAAAGGTTTGGATCGACTTCACTCCTAGTGAATCTCGACTTCATCAGACAGCTATCAATCCTCTCATATCAAGCCGGGGGTGTTCTGCTTCAAGCCATAAAGGGTTTTCTTCCACCGGCATACATGAGATTCCTGATCATGAATCTCAAACCCCTCGGGTTATTCCAAACTTGTGGACCTGCTACATGAGGGGAGTGGTCCCCTTGTAAGATTTTCCTTTGGTACATCTCAGACATGTACCTTCATGCTCTTCTTGAATTCAGGCATCCTTGTCACCATCTGACTCACATTGGGTAGGGCCCCATAAGTAGACCTCCGGTGCTATAGATGAGATATGTCAAATGACATGATGCCCAATGGACCATCCTGCAACTTGATACAAATTGCCAACCTTGAACCCATGAGTAAAAGCATCTTTGAAAATTCTATTTTCAAACATGTACCTTTCCATCGATAATTGCCACCCTAAAACCTTTGACTTCCATTTTCGAAATGGACACCAGGTTCTTCTTGTGATTAGGTACATAAAGAGATTCTCGTAAATGAATCGAGTTATCCTCATTCAATTGAGGGGTAACATTCTCTACACCCTTTTCGAGATAGGTGGCATCGACTCCAAGTATAATCCCACGATTGTTTCAATCTCTACCAAATTAGAGAGAGCACCCTTCTATCCGATGAAGTGCCTTGAAGCACTACAATCAATAAGCCAGATTCCCAAAGAGTCTGAAGGAGAGGGCCAATACAAGATAACGCTTCTTTATCTTATCAGAAACCACATTTGATTCTTCATACCCGGGGTTCCTTGCTTTCTTGAAGAGTCGACTGTTTCCTTGATGACTTGCATTCCCTGTCATTCCTCTTATCATTGAAGATGTCCCTGGAATGATTGTTATCATCATCAAGTGATGTGTCCCTACCATTCAGACACTTCTTTGCATAATGGTTGAACTTATTACAAACAAGGCATTTGCTTTTCCTTCCACCCTTAGTTCCGAACATTCCATTGAAGTTATCTTTAGGTAGGCCATCAGAGGCTTCCGCTGCGCCATTCTGATATATTCTTTGATTCGATTTCATCCTTAGTGAATTTGAAGAGGGATGAGGAATCCATTGATCCTTTTGTCCTTTCCCAACTGTCTTTGGTGATTGCTCTTTCACTCTTGCTTGGGCTTTGTCTTCACCTCAGCTCTGATACCATGTTAATTTTAGGTATGTTTTATGTTTAGAGCAATTTATTTCAATTTTCACAGTTAGCTCAATATCTTTTCTAGATTAGCAATCACATCAGCATTAAAGTAAATTGCAAATAGAACATAAACATAGATCGCAAAAGACAAGCCAAGACAAGAGGACACAAGATGCAGTGCTAGCTAGGGACAAACCCCAATGTGGGGAAACCCTTGATCAATTCTTTTTATATGTTCTTCAATAGTTTAGTAGAGAGAGAGAGAGAGAGAGAGAGAGAGTACATTTACAATAGAAGTCAACACTTTGATTTATAATAACATAGATCATATCTAAGAAGATGATACATGAGGTCGCTGAACTCAGTTGAAGACATGTTGCTTTAACTGATTCTCCAAGGTGACTCCACCACCTATCATTGTGCTGCACCTTGTCATCATGCTGCACCTCACTGTGCTGCATCATGCTGCACCCATCATCACTATGCTAGCCTCATTACCATGCTGCACACATCATACTGCTGCACCTTCCAGTACTTCAACATCTTGCTGTACCTTGTCATCTTGCTGCAAGCACATACCAGTGCTGCCTCATCCTGTACCTTACGGTGCCCATCATGCTGCATCTCATTGTAGCATTTAATATCACTGTACTATACTAGCAAGTGCTGCACACAACATGCTACACTTCACATTGTCATGATGCTCATCATTGTGCTGTAGCATTTCACATCATGCTGCCCCTTAACACAATGCTGTCACTGCTCATACTGCTGCCCATGATTGCTTTCTGTCCCATGCAAGCACCATGTCCTTGCTGTCCCATCTACCATGCTCCACCATGATTGCATTTACTGCACCTTGCTGTTGCCGCTGTCCCATTGTGCCATCATTGCTGCTGTCCTAGTGTGTTTGCAGCACCATCCTATTGCTGCTGTCCCAAAGTGTTTGTTGTCCCAATGTGTTTGCAGCACCATCCTATTGCTGTTGTCCCAATCCTATTGTTTCTATTCCAATGTGTTTGTTGTCATAATCCTATTGCTGCTGTCCCAATGTGTATCACAGCTCCCTTCCAACACTTTCAGACCCCTGTTTTCCCTTAAGACAGTCCTGAAATCCACGCTGGAATTTCCTTTCTTTGCTGCGGCCTAACTCAGAAGTTATCCTTCTCAACGAGCTCCTTTCTGATGTATTGTGTGTTGCACAATGGATTGCAGCTTGGGCATCCTTAGGATTGCAGTTAGGGCTTCCTTAGGACAGCGTCTAGGGCTTCCTTAGGACTGCATCTAGGGCTTCTTTAGGACAGTGTCTAGGGCTTCTTTAGGACAGCATCTAGGGCTTCCTTAGGACTGCGTCTAGGGCTTCCTTAGGATTGCGTCTAGGCCTTCTTTAGGATTGCGTCTAGGGCTTCTTTAGGTCAAAGTATAGATCCCTTCCATAGCTTTGTTGGCCTGTCTTCTTTGTTGTGGCTAGGGCAACCTCCTTTCCTCCAATGTCTAGGGCTTCCTCTCCTAGATTTCTCTTCCACTAAAACCCAAAGCGAGTGGAGAGAAATCAAGAGAGAAGTGTGTGTAAAATGACTCTCAAGTCATCTCCTTTAATACTAAAACGTTGAGCACATGTGGGTGTTATTTAGTTGCTGGCTGACCTTGACGAATGGTCTTATAACACAAATAAATTCATAACTCCATGAATACTTATCGAAATCGGATGATCTTTAAATCAATCCTACACCTCTCGATGAGAGGGATCTAAGAAAAATATCAGCTGCCATAAATAAGATGACCCACATGGAGTTTGGCCCTAGTTGCCAACTTTAACAAATATGAAGTTTGAACCTAGGGCACAAGAAGAATTGCAAGTTAAAAAAATAAAAATAAAATTTACATACAACACTTTGAATTTTTGACCAACAAAAAAACCCTCAACTCAATGCAACAGTAATGGCAAAAAATACACTCTCAAATTAAAGCAAAAATGATGGAAAAAAACTAGGGCACAAGAAGAAATTAAACAAATAAATGTAATAATCAAGTTTTCTTAAATTTCGGTATGTTCTATGCTGATAGCAAATTTACTTCAATTTTCCATATTAGCTCAATATCAATTCCAGATTAGCAATCATATTTAACATGATAGTAAAATGTAGATAGAACATAAACATAAATCATAGAAGACAAGCCAAGACAAGAGGACACATGATGTGGTGCTAGCCAGGTACAAACCCCATTGTGGGGAAACCCTTGATCAATTCTTCTTATATGTTCTTCAATAGTTCAACAGAGAGAGAGAGATAGTATATATATATCAGAAGTCAACATATTGACTTATCTAAATAAGAGCAGGGATCTTCTCTAAGAAGATAGCATATGAGGTAGCTGATCTGAGTTGAGTAGAAGGCATACTGCTTCCACTGATCCAAGGTGACTCCATCACCATGCTGCACCTCATTGTGCTGCACCTCAGCAATCATCATACTGGACCTCATTACCATGCTGCACATATCATACTGCTGTGCCTCCTTGAACTGCATCATCATGTTGTACCTTATTATCATGTTGCACCTTTATCATTTGTTGCACCTGCCTGTGCTGCCTTATGCTAATGCTGTAGCAACGTTCCACATCATGCAGCTCCTTATAACAACACTGTCATATCTTATCGTTTTCTGCATAGTTCACTGTTTAGAGGACTCTCTATATGCTGCATTGGATGTCATTCTAACACTAGATGGGCAACCTTCATGTTAAGACAGTCTACCTATCCTCACATATTGGCAGCACCATCAAACTTGCTGCTCAAACCTTTTTTGCCTATCACTGTTAGTGACTGTCTGAGGGCATATGGCTGTAGCCTTTGATTCTCCAATAGACTCTCAAACAGCCCTTGAAGGACTGCGACATACCTTAAGAGAATACCTCCCTTGTTGCGTTGATGCCTTAGGGCATATGATAGCCCTTTACTGCCCTACGCAAGCCCAGTTGTGGTGCTATGGCCTGCGGCCTAGCACAACAACATTTGGTCCTTAAAACATGTCACAAGCATCAACGATTAGCCCTCAAGCTCGACCTAACAACTAGCTAAGATGACAACGTTTAGGTCTGCGTTTAGCTATGTATAGAAGTCTGTTTGCTGTGATGATACCTGCGGCTAGGGCACAGTTTGCATTAGCTGTGGCTCCTCTATAACTTATCTTTAGATCTGTGGCTAGGGCTCCATTAAGGCCTCCTTATGACTGCGGATTAGGGTTGCCTTGCTGCGTATAAAAGTTCCCCTAAACAGTGGATAGATCTCCCTTCTTTGTTGCGGCTAAGTAGCCTCTTTTGACTGCGGTTAGGGCATCCTTTAGACAGCGTATAGGAGCAGGTTAGGGCAACGTATAGGAGCAGGTTTAGGCTGTGAATAGGAGCCTCTTTACTGCGGCCAGATCTCCTTTCTTGGACTGCGGCTAGACCACCCTCGTTAGGACTGTGACTAGGGTAGTATTAGGTCTCTTCATGACTGCGTCCAGGCTTCATGCTTAAACTCCTTTCCTTTTTCGTCTAGGGCTTCATCCTCCTAGATTTCTCTTGCCACTAAAACCCAAAACAGGGGGAGAGAAATCAAGAGTGAAATGTGTGTCTAAATGACTATCAAGCCACCTCCTTTTATACTAAAACGTTGAGCACAAGTGGGGGGTTATTTGGTTGCTGGCCGACCTTGACGAATTGTCCCATAACACAAATAAATTCATATCTCAATGAATACTTATCAGAATCGGATGATCGTTAGATCAATCCTACACCTCTTGATGAGAGGAGTCCAAGAAAAATATCAACTGCCATAAATATGATGACCCACATGGAGTTTGGCCCTAGTTGCCAAGTTTAACAAGCTTTTGCATTTTTGATCAAAATAAACCCACTCCTCTAATTGCAACAAAAATGAAAAAAAATACACAATCAAATCCAAACAAAAATCATGGAAAATAAATGTGTGATAGAAACCCAAGGAAAAACAAGAATGAAAAAAGACCAAATTTGATGCCCATACCTGAAAAACACACTTTGCTAAAGAAACTTGGTCCAAACCTGAATTTTTTTGCTTGGGATGCTAAATTCCTTCACTTTTCTCCTCTTTTCCTCTTGTAGATATGTTCTCCTCCTCCTTAGTTCTCACTCTCGCCCTCTGTTTGAAAAAAATGAGCAAAAAAAAAAAAAATTGCTTTTAAAACTCGCTATTCCACGACAATTTTTTGAAAATAAAAAAATCGCCGAAAAAATCAGCGATTAAATCGTTTTGGCAAAAGAATCGCGATTTTTTGTTAATTGTGATGTTCACATCATTGATCTGAACATGTCACTGTGTATTAATGTCTGAAACAAACAAACCAAGAAATGCACCTACAATAGTTTGTCTTTAAAACTGTTTGACAAGATGTTTCACTTAGAGTAGAAACAGACGGGCCTATGTGTAGTTGGGTGTTGAGTACAGAGGGCTGTAAGCATTTGTGTACTGTATTTATATTGAAACCCTATTGAGTCAGAATCTGTTGCTTAAATGTTTCATGTATGCCATTGTCAAGTGAAAAATTGTATTTGTGAGGAGAGATGTCTTCTGTGTGTCAAGTATTGATGCTCCTGAGAATGTGGTCAATGTATGGGTGAAAGAGTTGTATTGATGTCATTAGAGTGGTCTTGCTGCAGTCTAGGTCTGATGAGCTAGGGTGATATTGAGTTACAACAATTGAATGCACTTATAGACATAAGCTTTGAATGTAAAAGTTCTAGCTGGGGAGAACTATTGTGACATAATTAAATTGCAGAGAGGTAGTCATAAAGGTTGATGTATTGAGTCAGTTGGTCACATTGTATACTTTTGTTGTCAAGTCTTGTAGGAGTTAGCATGGATGAAACCTTCCAAAATACCCTTAATAAACTAGTAGTGACAATCAACAATTTTTTTTTTAGGGAGATACTTTGTATGTTACAACAAGAACAGCCACAAGAACATGAACTGGAACCCAAAATTTATGCACTTGGAACAGATTTGAGATACATGGGGGGTCACAACAATAGCCCTTCTCAAACTAGAAGAACTTGCTTCTCTCCTCTCCAAGGTGCATCAGTCAGATGGGAAGAGCTTGATTTGGGCCTTAAAACCATCGATGCTCGCCCTCATACAAACCAAGTTCTTGGAGTACGCTTGTGAAGGGGTCACACTTCTAGTTGCCCCCTGCCTCAGCAGTATCATGACGCTGACCATAACTATACCTCCTTACAGTGATGACATAATGAGGAGAGTCTTCAAACTGATAGTAGAGACCTTTTAGGATTTGGATAACAATGAGGGAGCTACATTTGTGAAGAAGCTTCAGGTTTTGGAAATTATGGCCATGAATAGGACTTATAAAATCATGTTTGATCTTCAGTGTGATGATTTGATCCTGCAAATGTTCCAATGCTTCTTCAGCATCATCTAGTCATAGTACACATGTAGTCCATTTTGTCCTCATGTATGGGAGGCCATGATGCCATTTGCAGAAGATTGCAAACTAGATTGTTGGCCATTTGGAGGAGAGAACAACTGGGCTCACCTGCTGCTTATGAACTAGCCGAAAGTTTGGTTGAGCAGAACATTGGGTTGTTTAGAAGACAATTGACCAAGGAGGAATTGCTCAGGTTTGGTGGATCATGCAGTAAGAATGAGCCGAGGAGGAAGGTAATTTGCTTCATCTGCAAGGGACCTGACTTTCAAGGTGAGGATTCTTCTTTGGACGAGACCATGGGTTCATACGAGGATGCCTTTGAGGAGCATGAGTCATGTGGAGTTGTTGACAACAGACCCGATTTATATTTCGGTGTGTATGATGAGTAGTTAGTGGACCCTATGGGAGACATTTAGGATGATGAGTCACCAGTGATGATTCAACATGAGCAACATATGGTGGAGCATGATTTAGCTGAGAATGATGATGTGCACAGTATGCATGATGAGCCTTTTGGAGAGAGCTAGTTGGAGGTTCATATTGAGCCCATGATGAAGGAGGATGAACAACCACCTTTGGGGTCAACCATTGATGAGGAGCAGACAAATGTACAGACAACTAGCAGGGTGGCAGTATATGCAGATACTTGTCCTTTGGAGGTGTTGGAGGTTGACAGGGTAGTTTTGTAGGAGGCTAGTAGACGACAAGAGCGTGGAGTTTCCGATTAGAGGAGGGAGGAGCTGTTGACAATGGTGGTGCATCCAGCTTTGGGCTGACCCACTAATGAGGTGCGGATAAATAAATAGGCAGCTAGCAGAGTTGCAGTACTTTTAAGGAGCAACCCTCTCCAGGCGTACATAGATAGGGCTTGCAATACAGTTTGGCCACTTGTACCCATTACAGGGAGAGAGGTTGGGTTTTCTCGATGGATATTGTTGACTGACCAGGAAAGGTTGCGTGAGTGGGGCACGGTGTAGCATAGGACTTATCACATATATAGGTGCCTATGCATCCGATCCTTCCCACAAGATGGATTGGCGAGAGATCATGAGTTGGTATCCTTTTGATGGAGTATCATCCTTAGTCTGGGGCACAGTACAAGAGCCCTTACATGAGAGGGTTACTACATGTTTCAATGGGCAGTAGGATGTGGACCGATAGTTCATCAATATTTAAGTAGCACTAGCCCAACATCAATAGAGTGGGGTTGACCTCGACCTATGCCAGAGGTTGGATTGGAGAGATGATGAGTTAGTATTTGCTTAATGGAGCAACAACTATTGTTGGAGACAGAGCACAGTTCGAGCCATGGGACTTGCACGATGATTGGCCATGGTGGCATTGGGATCCAGGTGGGTCTACTGGTTGCAGGTTGAGGCAGAGATGGGCATGGGATCCAATCATGTTTGGATTTCTTGGAGGCATGACGTCGACTAGTGGTTCATATGGGATCTTGGTATTAGTTTGCAGACGTCTCTACAGTGGATAGGTGCGGATTGCTTGAGGGCAAGCAATCTTGCGGCGGAAGGATTTGTCATATCCCCAATTTGATTTTTCTCCATAGTATAGCCAGGGTGGATTTCCAAGGCACGGGATGGCGAGATCATGGGAGCAGGTTTATGTCATAAGGGGTTCTGAGGGAGTTTTGAGGAGCTTTTATGGGCTCTGATAGCATTTGCTTGGCATATTCCATCACCCGCACAGTTTGCCTTTCGTTTTGTTGCATTCAGACAACTTTCAAAAAATTGCATTACTATGGGGCCTAAATTAATTATGCTCGAGGTGGCATTCCAGGGGGATTAATTGATGGAACACCTTAGTGTAATAGCTCGTTGGAACTAGAATGAGAAGATCTACAGGATGGGATGTTGAGAAGTGGCTTTCAGTGGTAAGAGAGAGTATGGTGGCCAATGTACCATTTTCCCACATTAAAAAGAATATTTTAATAAAAAGAGCGGAAAGTGCTCCATGATTAAAATAATAATAAAATAGGAGGTTCTAGAAGGGTCCATCAGATTTATAAAAAGAGGAGGAGACCATTAGGGGGCATCTTGGATTTGTGTTTCCTTCTTGTGGAGAGGTTTGAGAACTTTGTTCTCTACTTTAATAGTAGCCCCAGGACGAAAACCCTCAGGTGATTTTGGTGAGAGTGGACGAAAACCCACCTCATTTCCTTGGTGGATTCAGCTAAAATTCACAGGTGCAATGATTGATTTCTGTTCCGTTTTGGGAGGGTCAGTTTCAGCATTGGAGCAGATCGATTTTGGAGACCAAATTATCTATCTCAACTATTTCAGTTATATCGTCATGTACACTCATTCAGTTGTTTACTATAATGAACGATGAGATTATTTCTGCTCATTGTGTTATTGAATTGCATGCACTCTACTTGTTATATTTTACATGGCAATCTCTTATTAATTGAATAGTAATTTTATGGTGAAATTTTGGTTGAGTTAAATTTCTGCAAAATCAGTGAAATATCCTGTTTGAGATATTACACAAATGCTCATGGATGAAGATGCCTATGCAGAAGAGGATGAAGCCTGACATAAGACATAACTTGTACATGATGATCTCATCAAAGAATCAAATCCATGATGATGCATAGCTGGAAAACAAGAAATTTACAATGCAAAATATTGATGATGGTGATCTGGTCGAAACAATGGACAATATTGCAGATTTGAAAATTGATGACAGCAAAGAAGAGATTGCAGATTCGCTGTAATTTTCAAATGTGGGTAGTGTTACCCACCATTTGTGGGTAGTGTATATAGGAGATTTTTTCTCCTAGATGCTCCTCAGCCAGTAGCTAACAACGTCTTGCAATCCCTAGATAGCTCGATGTGCCATTTTCTCGGCCACTTAAGCCAACCATGTGGTCCCTTGCCCATATGTTATGAATGCATGTTTGAAAGTGGGCCTCCCAACCTCAAAGGTATGACTTTTCACTGGTTTTGTTGAGTAATTTTGTTTACTTTTCATGGGCACTTTTGGGCATGGATTGGTGAGGGGATTTGGCAAAATGAGTGGGTTAGGTCTATATTCTTGTCTCCACTTCCCAATTTCGTGGTTATCCTTGTATCCTAGTCCTGTGGGATCTCCTTTACTGGTCATTAGCTTTAGGGATGGCATTACATGGGAAATCCTGATTTTGGTTGCGTGGTCCCGCTTCTCGATACCACCTATATTACCCCCCTTCCACTCATTTTAGCCCCATTCAACTCTTTTCCCATCTGGGTTCACGTGTCCATTGGGTCCACATATGGTGAGTCTCCCCCTCCCCTTCTCCACACCTTGGGTTGGGCTTGGAACGATGCCCTCGAGGTTGATGCAGCTAAAAATCAAAGAAAAAGCATAATTTGGCCACTCTCAACACAAAATGTACCACAAAATGCAAAAGATGGCCGGGATATACAAATTTAGCACGTGGGAAAAAGCCAATCTTGAGCTCTACCCCTTATCCATGGCCATTTCCCTGGTTCCTATGCGCCCTAGATGAGGCCCCTCCATCATTAAGGAACCATGATTGTCCCAACCCTTGGTGGGGAATGAACCGCCCCACCTTAAGGGTGTATCCACTGCTACATATTACACATCATGCTCTCATTTCTTGGAGCCTCGAGCAATTATGAAGAAAAATCAATAAAAGACAAAAGGCATATGAAGAAGGGTGGAAGAACAAAGGCCGAGGTAACTCATGTACCACTTTTTACTCCCTGCTATACTCACATACCCAAGTGTGGCCTTCCCTTATTATAACTACCCATGAATCTCGACATGTGGTCTAGATGATTCCCCTGATTCCCACTCCATTCCGTTATTATATCATTTACCACCTATCACTTAAAGGATGTACCATGGACATGTCACCCCCTTTAGAGGTTGATATCACCTAATAGGGTCCTTGGTTAACACCCTATTGAGCTTGGAGACACTTGTACATGCCAAAGTCCACTATGGAAGGGGATGCCACCATGAAGTGCCCCATTGATCTTCTAAGCTTTATTACTTGAGTATTCTAATGATTTGTTGTATTGGAGGGCAAGTGGATGTATTGGATCTTATGCAGGATTACAGGTGGTTCTTCATTTGGGGCTTGGTCTCCTTATATGGGCTCCTAGCCCTCTAGAGGGCCACATTGGCAATTGTAGGATGAGCGTTGAGAACCATGGGCCTCCACCATAGCAGATATTACTTGATGGATCCCCAACACCGATCATTGATTGCTCCTGTTACACCTTTTGGATGAGGATGATGCACCTGGTTCCCCATGCCTAACCGACTCCACACTTGCACCATACACTTGGTAGATGTTCTAGAGTCTAGAGGATGTCTCCCGCTGCCGAGGGAGGGCATATATCACCATTTTAGCCCTTATAGATGGTCTACAGGCATTTTCGATCCACTTAAAGACCCATGAGGATGTCCTTGTGCCCCCACACCCACTTGGGAGCACCACAGGTTCTTGCTTGGAAAACAAGGGGCCAACCCCTTGTCCACTATGTTGGGAGTACATTTCTACATCATGGCACTCCTTGGATTTCATTAGGCCTCCTCAAAGGCCCAACGAACTCACTTTATTGATCATTCACCCTCTTGAGAGGCTTATTCATGTATTATTGAGCTATTTGGTGGGTTTGTCACCAAAAGTATTGTTATTATGCACATTATTTTATTTTAGGGGCTCAAATAGGGCAATTTAGCTAAATCGAATTCATTAGAGTGTATAAATAGAAGTGAGATGCTTCATTTTGATCATCGTCACTTTGATTGAGTTATCTTCTCTTGTGAGATTTTCACTATCCTTCTAAGAGGACGAGTTTAGATGAATGGATGAATTTTGATGTTTGGATCTCTTTCATTTTGTCTTAGAGCTTCATTATTGGCACATGTTGATGATTGGATATACTCTTTCTTACATGTAACTACTCTCTAAATGTTATACTTGTTATTTTCTCTTGTCACATGCATGTTGCTAAGATTTTCACCATACTAGGCTGAAATTCACTGTTTTTCTACTGCGAAATTCTGGAAATTTGATATTTTATAGCGTTGCATCATGTCATGGGCCATGTATGAATGAATGAATATTCCTAGAGATATTTTGTATCAAAATTCTAGCTTGATAATTCATCAAATATTGCAAATTGAAGATTAAAGACCTTGGAGCAGCGATTCTCATGCCGTAATGCCATGCGAAGTTGTTTCTAAGGTCTCCTTGACGAAGTGAATCCATTCCAAATGTTAAAATCTCCTTGACTCCATCTCTCCCAGAGGACCATGTGCTAATCCTCCATAGGTAATAACTCAAAAGCATATTTTTCCTCACCTCTCTCCCTATCTTTCTAGGCCTAGCCTCTATAGGTGACCTAGGACATCAATTTTCTCACGATTCATTCATCCAAAAAGTTCGATCTGTTGCCCACTATTGCGCTGTTGTGTCTTTTAGAGGTCCTCCAAATTTGAAGCAATTCTGATGGTGGGATCTTGAGATATTTCAAGCCCTAGCTTCAAGATGTATTCTTGCCCTTGGTTTCCCTTGGCTAGTGACCTAATTGGGATCATTGCATCAAAATCATCGAGAATATCTCCTTTGATCCCCTTCTCCCCCTCAATTAGGTCAAGCACACCCCTGTTTGATCAATTCCATCCCCTTGACCTAATTTTGGGTCCACTTGGTCCTGTGTGGTCCCACAACATATTGAAGTTAATTTCACAAAGACCACTTGGAAACCAAGCTTTCACAAGGATTTCTAGGACTAGGTATCTTCCTTACAAGTCTTATCCTCAAACCCTAGCCCTTGAAATCCCCTTGGCCCTTCCTAGGGAGCCTTATACCTTGCATCTCAAGCAAGCAAACCATACAATTGAGTCTCTCTTATGAATAGGCCTTAGGAATCACTCCTCCTCCTTTCATCGACTCATTCCTCTAGTGATTCCCTTTATACCAGGTCTCCTCCCATTGGTGAAAGTCCGTAAAGAGCAGGGAACTTTAGCTGAGGTGACAGTGGGCTATCTCTCCATTGTCCTTGACCTAGCAGCTGCTCTTTTAGGATCCCCTCCTAGGATCCCTGCTAGTTTGAGTGGTAACATTTTGGCATTGTTGCCGCGGAAACAAAACGTGTGTTTTGTTCCCCATACAACATTATTGATATATCATTTGGTGACTCCATTGGAAGAACGAAGCCCTAGTTCTTCATTATACTTTGAGGTCGATGGTTGTAGGGTGATGCAAGCATTTTTTTAGGCATCTTTTAATTCACCCTGGCGACTCCTACATAATTTACATGTATATCCCAATAGGATGTCTTTCTTTGATGAGTTTCCCGCTTTGCACATCACTAACACCCCCTAGGCACCCTAATCATGTCACATGAAGGATGGTACGTGGGGTGCCCATATTTGATGGTGATCCACTCTCCACGATTGATCACGCGGAAAGATTTATTGTGCATGCTTCAAAGGAGAAAGTGGTCCACTAGGATGTCCTTATACTATTCTTCATGAGCTCTCTCCATGGTCATAACTCATGGTTGCTTAATCACGAACATAGGAGCATCTTATCTATTGAGGAGTTCGTTGATGGCTTTCTTAGTCATTTTCAAGTATGCCCTATGTCAAGAATTCAAGAGGAAGCCTTCATCAAGCATCATCAAAACCTTGAAAATCTAAGTGATGACTAGGAAAACAAGTCCTCCTTGGGTCCACATGATGAAAACGATGATTTTGAGAACACGTGTTGGGGAGGATGAGTCTATGGAAAGTCAAGTTGAGGCTGATCATACCTTTCTCAAGGATACTACTCTTGATGACTCTTCTTTTGAGAACCTTTGGGGAAGGTAATCCCATTAGCCCCTTGGACGTTGATATTGGAGATTATTTTCATATTGAAAAGGAGAAATGAGAAATTGTTGGTCCTCAATTCAATTGTGCTCCTTGTTGTCGCACAAAGTGTCTAGGCATCGTGACAATGCTCAGAGTAAGGGCTGTCACTCTTGATCCTTACTCACTCCGTTTAGACTCTCTCCTAGACAAGTCAAGGGGGGTAGTCCCTAAGGTAAATGGATGAGAAAAACCCGTGGATCACAGGCTCTAGGAGATTTTAATGATGGACAACCTGATGAATCTAAATGAATTTTGGTTAATTTAGATGAATAGATTAAACGCCAATGTAAACAAGACACGACCACAAGATAGAAACAATTATAGACGAGTGCCTTTATGATCAATTAACTGTAGATTAAGTAAAACAAGTTTTTCAGAACACTTTACAAATATATGACGAATAATGACAATCATGAATAATCAATACAAATGCCCAAAACTGTATCATGCAAGATATTCTAGATTTAAAATGATTTTCATCAACTGCCTAGATCTAGGATTAATTAACCTTTGCCAACAGTGAATATGATTTATCACACCTTGACCATAGAAGAATCATAAAATTTAAGATTTAGCATTTTGACATCAGAAACAACAAAGAACTTTAATTTAGGCAATAAACATTAATGAAGTAAAACAAATCAACGGGTTAAAAAATTGAAATTTTTAATGGGCCATAGGCCATATTAAAAATTTTAATGTTTAAGCGAAAACCCCTTAATTTATTTCATTTTAAATCCTTAGTCACAAATTTAAAATTTTTAGAAAATTATAAATTTTTTAAATGTTTTTTTAAATATATTAGATTTTTCTTTTTTTTTTAGAATTAAAAAAGGAGGAAGGTAAAAAATCAAATGTCAAAAGAATTTATATATATATATATATTTTATTTTTTGAAATGTTTTAGGATTATTTCTTTTGTTAGATATTTTTTAGAGATTTCATTTTTTTATTTTTATCAAAGTCAAAATAAAACAAAAAATAAATTCTAAATGAAAACAAAAATCAAATTTTTAATTTTTTTTGTTTTGTTTGAACTTCTAATGAATCTAACTTAAGTTTGATTTAAATGAAATAAAAAAAGGCACTAACCTAAACCCTAACAATAAAAAGGACTAACTAAATAAAAAAAACAAGAAATACCTAATCTAACTTAACGCATACATAGAAAACTAAAACAAAATCGATTTTTCTTGTTGCTTGGTGTGTGCAGGTCTGAGGAAATTTGATGGCGGAAAGAAGCAAGGGGAGTAGTGTTAGGAGCTCGAGCGAGGAGCGAGGAAGAAAAGACTGGCAGCGAGAGGAGGACGAGGAGCTTCAACGTGTGGAAGAAGCAGCGAGGAAGGGAGAAACACGTGGAGGCAAGAAACAACTGTGCATAGAGGACAAGCAACAGAGGGAGCCAGAATTTGCAGGCTTGAGTGTGTTTGCAGGTGGAGCTTGACAACAGAATGGAGAAGGGACGCAGGTTGAATGGGGCAACATGGATGGACAGGGACACAACTGAGGGAGCTCGCAGGGGATTTGGCAGCGCAGATTTGGAGGAAGGAAGGAGTTGCATGAGGACGACAAGGGAGAATGGAGTAGCGAGGAGGGAAGAAGGGTTTGCTAAGGAGGTGAATGCCACGTACAGGAGCAGAAAAGACGCAGTTTAGTGATGGTGAAGTATGGTAGGAGTTGCATGGAGCAAAAGAAATTTGAGAGTTGAAAATTATAGCGGATAAGTAGCATATGGCAGAGAGATGGACATCAAGGATGAGGAATAAAGCCCAGGAAATAAAACCCTTTAAAAATAAATTTGAAAATAATTCTGCTGGAAAACCCCTAGGCAACAAAACAATCCCAAAACGGTTTTGAAAATAATTTGCCTGAAAAACCCAGGGAGCAAACAAAATGGAAAATCGCAGCCCAATAAAGCCTAGAAATTTCCAGATTAACTTGATATGTTTTGATTCAGATTTATAATTGAAACCCCTGTAAAATTTTTCTCCAGATTTAAAAGATCTAAGAAACCCCTAGTCTGCAAAAATATCTGGATAGTCTTCCCACCAAAAAATGATTTTGAGGCCAGATCTTACCCTCCAGGGCCTAGATCTGGCTTCAAATCAAACTTCACCCTCAGATTTGCAACCTGTACCTGGAAACAAAAAAAACCCAGAACCTGGATATACAAAATAAATTAAACCTCAGAAACCCTAGTCAAAAAAGTAAAAAATAAAAAATAAAAAAAAATTACAGATCTATGCACAGGAACAACAGATCTACCAGATATGGCACGTGTGAGTCCAACTCCGCTCCCAGATCTAATAATCTAAGGCTCTTAAAAGCCAGATTTATCAATTTAACATAGAAAATTAAAAATTTTGATTTTAAACAAAGGTGCTTCGCCCAAAACCCTTCATGCATCAACAATAAAATTTCTCATGATAAGCTTCGGATCCAGTCAAGCTGGGCTCTTCAGAAAATATGAATCGGGAGTTGGCTGGTCCAACTGAAAACTTCCCCGAACGCCCGATGATCTAAAAATCAAGAATTTCCTACACAACTCAATTCAACCATTAACGTAGAGTGAGAAAATGATAATAAAATTCAAATTTAATAGAGATCCCTGCTATTATATTCAAAATTTAAATTACCATTCAAACCCCAGTGATTGAGCAAGATACGTGTGCTCAAATCACTCTTCAGAAAGCTATCATCAATGGCTAAAAGGAAATCTATGCATGAAAATAAAACATCTTACAACATTTTCACGAAGAATAACACCAGCAGAAATTAACCCCAAAGTCTTTCTATATTGTTCATAAAAAAAGATTACAAGAGAGCTTTCATTTAGCACACGACTCCAAGATCGAATGATATCCAGTGATAACTGACTTCTTATTTAAAGATAAATCTTCCAACAGCTAGTTCGAGTGATCCTCGTCAAAGTGATCTCTATCGTTGATGATGATCAAATTTTCTTTTAATCTCATCCGTAGAAATTTTAATTATTGAGGAAATTTCAAAATTTTCAATTAAGTGCATTTTAATTAATTAAAAAATTATTTATTTTTTAATTAATTTCCTCAAAATTTTGACTTTGACTTAATCCCAGGGACCAAAGGCCCAAAATTTAGCAAAATAATCAATTTACCTTAGCCCCTGGGTCTTTTAAAATTTTTAAGGACCCGCGAATTTTGCCTTTGGAAAATTTAAATTTATATAGGACCTATAGTTAATTAAATTTCTGGCTTAGGATTTTAATTAATTTTGGCTAGAAAATCAAATTAATTAACTTATGAAGGGATAAATTATTTTTCCAACTCTCAAGACACTTTACATCATTATTTTTATATCTTTTACAACACAAGGGGGAAAACCCATCTGTAATAGACCCTCACATAGTACCCATTTCTACGATACAAATATAATCCAGCAGATTAAACAATTTGTAATAAAATAACCTAAACAAATAGTTAGGATTATTCCCAAATCACTTTTACACAGACTCGATCTATAACACTAGGACTCGCTTAAGATCCTGGTGACAAAAATTCATTACGGCTTTGGGGTAAGGCTGAAGGAAAACTCTGCCGACCATTAGAAAATAGATTAGTGAGACAAAAAACCTCTTGGAATGTAGATCGTTATTAGAAAAATAGGTTTACCTAGGCAATTACATACATGACACATATCTGCTGAGACTATTTGCATCACATACATGCAGAATGTGTTTACATTATAACATGACAACCACGCTGATGATGATAGCTGGATGACGTGGACACATTGATCAGGTGCTATCCCTTTTGCGAAAAAAAGAAGGGGGTGTACTGCTATGGGTCCTTGACAACTTGACACGTAGTGGTCAACATCTGGCTCTACTTGGGGACACGTTGCTACACTGTAGGAATGTGAGAATCCAAAATCTGCGTCCATGCAACACATAATATAACATAAGTAGCGTCCATTCAAAATCATCATATAACATTAAGCACAGGAAATATATAAGCTCTTCATTTATTAACTATCTAGTAACATGAAAAGTAAATCTAATCCTAAAATAGAAATGAAACGCTGAAATGACAAGGTGTAGGGTTAGAAATACAATACAGAGGATACCCCATGGCATCAGATGTCATCTTTGAAGAATAGCTTGAGCATTTGGCCATTCGTAGGTAAGTCAAGTGGTTCGCCATCCAATCTTCTCAAGTAGAATGAATTTGGCCCAGCAATGTCTCGGATAATGTATGGTCCCAGCCACAAACTGTCAAATTTCTTATGTTTTCCTAGTTTTTCATTTTTGCGATCCCAAAGGAGTACCATATCTCCAACCTGCAAAGATCTAGATTGAGATGATTTATCAAAGCTTTTCTTAATGTTAGATTGACTTTTACATATATTATCAAAAGTTGTCCTACGAGTTTCATCCAACTCCACAATCTGATCAATTCTATTTTGAACAACATCTTTATTAGTGGAAAAATGCTGAAGGAGTTGATAAGTTGGCAATTTTAGGTCCATCGGTAAAGTTATATCCAAGCCATAAACTAATTCAAAGGGACTTTTACCAGTAGCGTTCTTTTTAGTAATCCTATCTGCCCATAAAACATACTTGATTTTTCTATCCCAAGATCGCTTATTATCTCCTACTATCTTCTTGATAATGCTTATAAGATTTTTATTACTTGATTCAGCAAGTCCATTACCCTGAGGATAGTAATTTGATGAATGAGATAAAACAATGCCATACTTGAAACAAAAAGATGAAAATTTTGAAGAACTAAAAGCCTTGGCATTATCAGGAGTGATCTTAGCAGGGACACCAAATCTGGTAATGATATTATTTCAATGAAATCCATAATGACCTTTTTAGTGGCATTCTTAGCAGGGATGGCTTCAACCCATTTAGTGAAATAATCGGTAGCAGTCAAAATCCATGAGTAGCCATTGCTAGAATTTTCATGAAACTTCCCAATGAAGTCTAGACCCTAATGCTGAAAAGGTGCGTCAACAACCACAGGTTGTAAGGGTAGGGCAGCAAGCTTTTGTTTCCCAGTGAACAATTGGCAGGCTTGACAAATTCTAACAAACTTATGTACATCAGAAAAAATCGAAGGCCAATAATAACCAGCTCTCAGAATTTTGTGGGCAGTAGTTCTAGCAACGTAATAACCACCACAAAACCCCGAATGAAACTTAGAAACTAACCTCTTGTACTCAATTTCGTCAACACACCTAAGTACTATGCCCTCACGATTTCTCCATCCAAGGCCATCCTTCATGAGGCAATACTTAGTGGCTTTTAATCTAAGAGCCCTTCTTTTATGAACAACTAAATGGTTAGGACATGTAAGATTTAACAAGTAATAAATAATGTCCTTGTACCACTCATGCTCTCCTAATATTTGCAGCTCACGTGAAGACGAATCGTTAAGACAAATCAAACCAAGAGCTTTTTCATTACCTTCGGTCATCATTTGAGCCAAGTCTTGGCCTTTGACTAACTTGGTGGGTCTAATCTCTAAATCATATTCTTGTATTTTAGTAACCCACCTAGCACGAGTCCTGAAGCAATCAGTTTGAGTTAATACCTTTTTAACCGCAGAATGTGGGACAAAAGAAATGATTTTGGAATAACCCACATAAGTCTTGAAATGCTTAAGAGATTTGACTAAGGCAGAGGCTTGCTTTTCCATGGTATTGTATTTTAATTCAGAATTTTGAAGCGCTCTACTCATGAAAGCAATAGGCTGCTTGTCACCATCCTTATTTTTTTGCAATAAGACACCAACAATGGTATCTTCAGAAGCGAAAGAGAAAATCATGAAATCCTTAGAGTAATCAGGACTAACTAAAACAGGGGCTTTTGCAATAGCATGTTTGATTTCCTAAAAAGCCTTTTTGCCATCTTCTTTCCAAACAAATTTTACATCTTTTTCAGAAGACTTTGAATAGGCTTGGCTACTTCCGCGTAATTTGGAATAAATCTTCTAAGAAAATTTGTTTTCCAAGGAAAGAGTGAAAGGATTTAAGATTATGGGGAAGAGGAATCTTTTAGATTGCATCAAATCTTTCAGGATCAATCTTGATTCCATCTTTAGAAATGATGTGACCAAGTAATTTCCCTTTAGTTACTCCAAAAATAGACTTAGCCGGATTTAAAGAAATCATGTACTCTATACATTTATCAAAAACTTGCCTAAGATGACTTATATGACTTATACCATCCTTAGAAAAAACAGTAAGATCATCCTGATAAATTTCGATAAACTTCCCAATGAAACCTTTGAAGGCATAATCCATAGCCTTTTGAAACGTAGCCCCAACATTGGTTAATCCAAACGGCACTCTAATATATTCGAAAGTACCCATGGCGTGGTGAATGTACTTTTGTGACAATCCTCCTTCTTAACCCGTACTTGATTATATCTAGAAAAACCATCTAGCAATGACATCATTCCAGAACTAGTTACTCTTTGCAACATAGTATCCATGTTTAGCAAAGGGTAATTATCTTTCTTACTTGCTAGATTAAGGTTTCGAAAATCGACACAAAGTCTTATTGTACCATTCTTTTTCTTAACAATCACCAGGTTGGAAAACCATGTTGAACGTCTCGTTTGAGCAATAATTCCTGCTGCAAGCATCTTTGAAAGCTCCTTTTGAACCAAAGGGGCTAACTTAGGATTTATTTGCCTAAGCTTTTGACGAAAGGGTTTAGCATTTTCATCTTTCAAAAGGATAGTGTGCTCCATGACATCTTCCCTATAACCTTTTAATTCATCATAAGAAAATGCTAAAACATCTCGATTTTCACAAAGTAAATTGGTTAAGTTTTTTCTTTTTTCAACATTAGTACCCTTGCCAATTTTGATGATCTTTGGATCCCTAGAAGTACCAATGTTTACCTCGATGTATTCGCCTGGATCCATTTTATTTTCCTCTTTCATCTTTGTGGCATCATGCCGATCAAAGTGTTGTTCTAAAGAAACCACATTCCTAGGAGTAGGATTTATGATATCTTCATGATCATCAGTTCCAACCTCCTTAGAATCTATCCGAAAATTTTCAAACTCATCTAAATTATCATGAAAACGAATCACTTGTTTCTCGTCATCAAAGACTTGCCAATGCTCTGAGTTATTTGGAACATAAGGCCTAAATATAACTTCCATTTTTATCTTATCCTTAATCAGCCCATCAAATAACAACAAAGTAGAAGCAGCTATGGCAAGCTCATCTACAGAACTATTCTGCTCTCTTGGGATAGCCTCAAGGTCAAGGGCATCAAAGTATTCCATAGTATCCCATACAACATTTCGATAATTCCTTAACCATTGATTTTTACATGTAATTTTTTTTTAATTTGCATGATAATTAAGTCAGAATCCCCCTTGATACTATGCAACTTAACTCTTAAAGCCTTTTCCAACTCAAGGCCCAACAACAAAGCCTCATATTTAGCAATGTTGTTGGTTGCTTCAAATTCCAATAGATAGGCAAACTTGAAAATATGACCAAGGGGTGATTTTAGTACTATTCCTGCACCTTTACCATGCCTAGACGATGCACCATCAAAATACATGTACCAAACCTTATCCTTGAGATCCCCAATCCTTTTTTCAACCTTATCATCGGGAAGAACTATGGAATTAGATAGGATAGCATAATTCCCAATGTCAGATTGTTCTTTAATTATCTCATTATGAGGTCTCTTAGGATCTTCAACATGGAATCTTCTCTCAGACTCTTTATTAAGTCTCACAAAACCATCACCTCTAGGAGAAGGAATCATAGCATATGACCAATTCATTTGAATACTCCCTCTTAGATCAGAGGTCCACAAGCACATCAACAACAACAATGTCCATAACAATCATAATGTTAGGGTAAATTGATAAATGAACTTGTAAGTCCTTGATCAGACCGTGAACTTCAATCTTCTTAGAATCCATGGCACATATATTGTAGGAAGGCATAGAAACTCTTAAATTAAGCTTTTCCATGATCCTCTTGGTCATGACACAAGCTGACGCACCATAATCCAGCATGCAATTATTCAATTTATATCCATTAACCGTCAAAGTAATAAAGAATGGCTGATGATCCTTGTTATCTGAATCTAAACTTTGCAAATATATAGGAGCATCTTGATAATCAACCTCTGGCGCCTTCTGTTGAGAAACATTCACTTGAGGAGCTTCAATAGCTTTTAGTAACTTAGCTCTTTGGGTAGGAATTTTCGCAATCTCGGCAGGAACCCAGTGTTTTGCAGGAACCCGGGTTAAAAATTCAAGGGGGAATTTGATTCCCGCTTTGATCTTTATCTCTTCTTTGGTAAGTTAAACCCTTATCTTTAGCAATTTCCATGATTCGCTCTGGAGAAGGCTTTTCACCATATAATTTAACCATCATATCATTTTCATTCTCAAAATTATTTATACTAAAAGCTGATGTGGGATGCATAACATCTCGACTGTTTTCCTTAACTTCCATCCAGCCTCGTCATGAAGAGCAGCGCAAGCCCGACAATAAGGCGGGGCATCATCGACCAAATTAGTATGTTCAAGCGGATTAGGTGGTCTCTGCTCACTAGATTGACCTTTCTTTTGCCAATTGTTATTTTGATTACTATTATTATTTCTAGGCTGGAAATTTTGTGTTTGAGCTCTTTCCATTTGGAACAACCTATTGTGCAAAGTAGTTATTTCCTTAGCATGGTTAGAGGTTAATTTCACGTGGTTAATCTCCATGCTTTCAATTTTTTGCAGTAATTTCTGAACAAGGTCGTTATCAGATTCTTGAACCTCTTTTCCTTTAGGTTCTTTCAATTTCATTGAAGCCTTATCAAAACCTGGGATTTTAGACTTCCCAGACGCTGCCTTATCTTTTTCAAGCTCTACTGCCAAAGCTTGACAATTCCTATAATCAAGAAGTTTAGCACATCTTAACTCATAAGAGGGCTTAGGGCTAAAGCCATCAATATAAAAGTCCCGAAGAGATTTATCAGTAGGTTTATAATCTTGAGGTAATTCCTTATTAATACCATTGAACCTCTTGTTAAATTATTCTGCGGTCTCATTTTCTCTCTTTTTAATGATATTGATAGCTTTTACGAGATGCCTTCCTTCTCTCTTATCTCCATACTTTTCCTTAAAGGCATTAACAATCGATTGCAAAGAATCAAATGAATTTTGAGGCTTTTCCATAAACCAATCTAAAGCTCCCCCCTCCAAGGTAAGAACAAAAAGGGTCATTTTTACATCTTCATGATTAAAATCAGTAGCTCTTGCATACTTACCCAGCCATGAACTAAAATATTTTAGATGAGTGTTAGCACTAACTGCAATATTGCCCTGAAAGATAGGCAATTTATCCATCCCATGCTTTGGAATATCATTGGGATAACCTTGAATGTTAGCAAGGTTACAAGGGGCGAATATATCCATGATGTCGTGCTCGACTAGGTTAGTAAGAAGCAAACGGATATCAGAGAGGGCTTCTTGTCTGAGATTAACAAGAAGGGTACGAGGAGAGTTTGTGTAATTGTACTCTGAGAGCCCTTTCAGGATCAGGAGCAGGATTAACCAAACTGCTTGGATGTCTTCTGGTATACACTCTTGCAGAAGATAGAGGAAGTGGAGTTGCCACCCAGGCAAAAAGTCTAACTCGAAATAACCCGAAAGAAAGGAGCCAAGGACAAGGAACTTATCCTGGCAAGAGATGAAAGGATGAGAGGAAAGAAATGAGATGAATGTCGAAAGAACCAAAGACAGAAGAACTCTATCCCCGGCAATGGCACCAAAAATGTTGTCGCACAAAGTGTCTAGGCACTGCGACAACGCTCAGAGTAAGGGTTGTCACTCTTAATCCTTATTCACTCCGTTTAGACTCTCTCATAGACAAGTCAAGGGGGGTAGTCCCTAAGGTAAATGGATGAGAAAAACCTGTGGATCATGGGTTTTAGGAGATTTTAATGATGGACAACTTGATGAATCTAAATGAATCTCGATTAAGTCAGATGAATAGATTAAAGGCCAATGTAAACAAGACATGGCCACAAGATAGAAACAACTATAGACCAGTGCCTTTATGATTAATTAACCGTAGATTAAGTAAAACAAGTTATTCAGAACACTTTACAAATATATGACGAATAATGACATCATGAATAATCAATACAAATGCCCAAAACTGTATCACGCAAGATATTCTAGATTTAAAACGATTTTCATCAACTGCCTAGATCTAGGATTAATTAACCTTTTCCAATAGTCAATATGAATTATCACACCTTGACCATAGAAGAATCATAAAATTTAAGATTTAGCATTTAACATCAGAGACAACAAAGGACTTTAATTTAGGCAATAAACATTAATGAAGTAAAACAAATCAACAGGTTAAAAAATCGAAATTTTTAAAGAGTCATAGGCCACATTAAAATTTTTAATGTTTAAGCAAAAACCCCTTAATTTATTTCATTTTAAACCCTTGGTCACAAATTTAAAATTTTTAGAAAATTTTAAATTTTTTTAAAGATTTTTAAATGTTTTTTAAATATATTAGAATATATATTATATATATATATATATATATATATATATATTTTTTTTTTTTTTTTCTAAGTTTTAGAATTAAAAAAAGAAGAAGGTAAAAGATCAAATGTCAAAAGAATTTTATATATATATTTTTTTATTTTTTGAAATATTTTAGGATTATTTTAATTTTTTATTTTATTTTATTCTTTAGATATTTTTAGAGATTTTTTATTTTTATCAAAGTCGAAAAAAAAAAAAAAAAATCTAAATGAAAACAAAAATCGAATTTTTATTTTTTTTTAACTTCCAATGAATCTAACTTAAGTTTGATTTAAATGAAAAAAAAGGCACTAACCTAAACCCTAACAATAAAAAGGACTAACTAAATAAAAAAAATGAAATACCTAATCTAACTTAACGCATATATAGAAAACTAAAACAAAATCGAATTTTCTTGTTGCTTGGTGTGTGCAGGTCTGAGGAAATTTGATGGCGGAAAGGAGCGAGGGGAGCAGTGATAGGAGCTCGAGCTAGGAGCGAGGAAGAAAGCACTGGCAACGAGCGGAGGACGAGGAGCCTCAACGCGTGGAAGAAGCAGCGAGGAAGGGAGAAACTCGTGGAGGCAAGAAATAGATTTGCGCAGAGGACAGGCAGCGGAGGGAGCCAAAATTTGCAGGCTTGAGTGTGTTTGCAGGTGGAGCTTGACGGCGTAATAGAGAAGGGACGCAGGTCGAATGGGACAGCGTGGATGGACAGGGACGCAACTGAGGGAGCTCGCTGGGGATTTGGCAGCACAGATCTGGAGGAAGGAAGGAGCTGCATGAGGACGACAAGGGAGAATGGATTAGCGAGGAGGGAAGAAGGGTTTGCGAAGGAGGTGAATGCCATGTACAGGAGCAGAAAAGACGCAATTTAGTGATGGTGAAGTATGGTAGGAGCTGCATGGAGCAAAAGAAATTCGAGAGTTGAAAAGAATAGCGGATAAGCAACGTATGGCAGAAAGATGGGCAGCAAGGATGAGGAATAAAGCCCCAGGCAACAAAACCCTTTAAAAATAAATTCGAAAATAATTCTGCCTGAAAAACCCCAGGGAGCAAACAAAATGGAAAATCGCAGCCCAATAAAACCCAGAAATTTCTAGATTAACTTGATATGTTTTGATTCAGATTTATAATCGAACCCCTGTAAAATTTGTCTCCAGATTTAAAAAATTTAAGAAACCCCTGGTCTGCAAAAATATCTGGATAGTCTCCCTGCCAAAAAATAATTTTGAGGCCAAGATCTTACCCTCCAGGGCCTAGATCTGGCTTCAAATCAAACTTCACCCTCGGATTTGCAAACTATACCTGAAAACAAAAAAACCCAGAACTCGGACATAGAAAATGAATGAAACCCCAGAAATCCTAGTCAGAAAAGTTAACAATTTTTTTATTTTTATTTTTATAGATCTATGCACAGGAACAATAGATCTACCAGATCTGGTGAGTGCGAGTCCAACTCCGCTAGATTTGGTAATCTAAGGCTCTTAAAAGCTAGATTTATCAATTTAGCATAGAAAAATTTGAAATTTTGATTTTAAACAAAGGTGCTTCGCCCAAAACCCTTTATGCATCAACAATAAAATTTCTCATGATAAGCCAGGGGTCCAATCAAGCTAGGCTCTTCAGAAAATATGAATCGGGAGCTGGTTGGTCCAACTGAAAACTTCCTTGAATGCCCGATGATCTAAATATCAAGAATTTCCTGCACAATTCAATTCAACCATTAACGTAGAGCGATAAAACGATAATAAAATTCAGATTTAATAGAGATACCTGCTATTATATTCAAAATTTAAATTACCATTCAAACCCCAGTGATTGAGCAAGATACCTGTGCTCAAATCACTCTTCAGAAAGTTATTATCAATGGCTAAAAGGAAATCTATGCATGAAAATAACACATCTTACAATGTTTTCACGAAGAATAACACCAGCAGAAATTAACCCCAAAGTCTTTCTTTATTGCTCATAAAAAAAGATTACAAGAGAGCTTTCACTTAGCACACGACTCCAAGATCGAATGATCTCAACTGACAAATGATCTCCTATTTAAAGATAAATCTTCTAACGGCTAGTTCGAGTGATCCTTGTTAAAGTGATCTCGACCGTTGATGAAGATCAAAATTTCTTTTAATCTCATCCGTTGAATTTTTTTTTTTTTTTTTTTTAAGCTGGGGCGGGACTCTTCGATTTACATGTCCATTAAGTACCCCTCAACGGGGGAAGGGTAGCCCAAGATTTGAACCCAAGACTTCCAGTTCGGTGAGACTTCATTTCCACGGCCCTTGCCGCTTGAGCTACCCCATGTGGACCTCATCCGTTGAAATTTTAATTATTGAGGAAATTTCGAATTTTTCAATTAAATGCATTTTAATTAATTCAAAAATTAATTTTTTTTTTTATCAATTTCCTCAAAATTTTGACTTTGACTTAACCCAAGGGACCAAAGGCCTAAAATTTAGCAAAATAATCAATTTACCTTAGCCCCTGGGTCATTTAAAATTTTTAAGGACCCACGAATTTTGCCTTTGGAAAATTTAAATTTACCTAGGACTTATAATTAATTAAATTTCTGGCTTAGGATTTTAATTAATTTTGGCTAGAAAATTTAATTAATTAACCTATGAGGGGATAAATTATTTTCCAACCCCCAAGACACTTTACATCATTATTTTCATATTTTTTTACATCACAAGGGGGAAAACCCATCTGAAATAGACCCTCACAGACTACCATTTTTGCGACACAAATATAATCCAACAGACTAAGCAATTTGTAATAAAATAACCTAACCAAATAGTTAAGATTATTCCCAAATCACTTTTACACAGACTCGATCTATAACTCTTGGACTCGCTTAAGATCTTGGTGACAAAAATTCATTCCAGCTTTGGGGTAAGGCTGAAGGAAAACTTTGCGGACCATCCGAGAATGGATTGGTGAGACAAAAAATGTCCCGGAATGTAGATTGTTACCAGAAAAATCGGTTTACCTAGGCAATTACATACATGACACATATCTGCTGAGACTATTTACATCACATACATGCAGAATGGGTTTACATTATAACATGACAACTAGGCTGATGATGATAGTTGGACGACGTGGACACATCGATCAAGTGCTATTCCTTTTACGAAAAAACGGGGTGTACTGCTATGTGTTATTGACACGTAGTGTCAACATTCCCATTTCTGATAATGACAAGGAGGATGAGGTTGGGATTAATCTTCCCTTTATTTATGATGATATATCCTGTCGATACCCTTGGGAAGGAGGATCATTATTTTCCCTTGCATGAAAGAGGGCGGTTGGAATAAATTATTCTCCTTTTTGGGAAAACCCTATCTTCGATACTAATGATGAGGCCTTTGCTCCTACCTGCCTTCCTTGTGATTTTGGGAGTATATCCAAATCACTTGAGCCTTTAAAATATGATTTTCAGGAAAGGAGCCCCATTGAATACAATACCTCACCTTCCAGATCGCCTTTCCTTCTTGTTCATCATTTTGAGTCATCCATAAGTGATTCCCTCACACCTTGTCATATGTTCTCAAGTGACCATGAGCCCTTTCCCCCTTCTGAGTATAATGTCGAGGAAGAGACCCTCATTGAATATACTTTATCTCCTTGGACACATCCTAAGGATTGTGATCACTCCATAACCTCCCCTCTCTAATGTGACCATCACCTTGAGCAACCTATTTGTTGTAATCCTTCCCTCACCCTCTGTTACCCTCCCATCATGACCTTGTGGAATCCACAAAGCATAATATTATGAGCAATGATTGTGATTGAGATTTCTTGAGAGTGATCATTCATTCCACTATTGTGTACTTAGAGAGAAAGCCTCACACTTCTATATTGACTTATTTTCCTTCTCCTAGGGCTTCCTTTTACCTCGAGAGGAGATCATATTTTCCCACCTCCCACCCGCCTCATCCTCCATGTGATTGTCTCTGCATTCGCTTTGGGATTTGTTACATGAGTAATCATACTGGCAGACATATGTATATTGATATGATGATTTGTTGGTTGCACTGGCTTTATGATTACACTTAGTATTAGCCTTGCTATATGCATGTTAGGGTAGGATGCATTGTATGCTGATTTTCACATTAGAACTAACATCATATGATATTATCATGATAGATTAGTTGCATCTAGATTAAAATTGCACTTTAATTTCTTGTTGATCTTTGTGGCCTAAGTTGAGTCTCAGGTGGTGTACCATATTGACACGATCGAGTAGTGAGTTTGATGTCACCTGAATCAATATAGAGGATGTTGTAAGTTCCATTTCCAGACTGGGAAGGAATGGAAGGTGGTGTGGAAGGATGGGTTTCCAGTGTGGCCCGAAGCATGGGTGATCATAAGACACCACAAAAATATGCTGCCCCGTGTGTTTGGTCTTTGATATGTGTAGGTAATAGGTCTGCAGTTCCAAGAGATTGCTAGTGTTCTCATGACCTCCTGTCCGAGCAGTTCATGCACATCTCGAGAGATCATGACCTAGTTGGAGCTAGATGTTAGCCACCACCTGTGATTAGTGTATATAGGAGAAAAATTTTGTCCTAGATTCTCCGCAGCCAACAGCCAAAAGCCCCTTGCAGGCAGGCCCTAGATAGATCAATGTGCCATTTTCTCTGCCACCTAAGCCAACCATGTGGTCCCTCACCCATCGGTTATGAAGGTATGTTTGAAGGTGGGCTTCCCGACCCCAAAGATATGACTTTACATTGCTTTGGTTGAGTAATTTTGTTTACTTTTCATGGGCACTTTTGGCATGGATTTGTGGGGGATTCGACGAAAAGATTGGGTTAGTTTTGTATTCTTGTATCCACTGCCTGATTTCGTGGTTATCCTTGTATCCTAGTTTCGTGGGATCTCCTTTACTGACCATTAGCTTTAGGGATGGCACTACATGGGAAATCCTGATTTGGTTTCGTGGTCCTGCTTCCCGATGCCACCTACAATACTCCCCTTCCACACATTTTAGCCCCATTCACCTTTTTTCCCATTTGAGTCCACATGTCTGTTGGGTCCACACAGGGTTAGCCTCCCCCTGCCCTTGTCCACACCTTGGGTCGGGCCTTGAATGATGCCCCAGAGGTTGATGCAGTTGAAAAAGAAAAGAAAAACATAAATTTGGCGACTCTCAATAGGAAATGTACCACAAAATGCAAAGATAGCCGAGACATACAAATTTAGCACATGGGCAAAAGCCAATCTTGAGCTCGACCCCTTATACATGGCCATCGCCTTGGTTCCTGTGGGCCCTAGATGATCCCTCTCTATCATTAAGGAATCCATGATTGTCCCAACCCTTGGTGGGCAATGAACCGCCCCACTTTAAGGGGGTATCCACTGCTACATATTACACATCATGCTCTCATCCCCTGGTGCCTCGAGCAATTATGAAGAAAAATTAATAAAAGGCAAAAGGCATACGAAGAAGGGTGGAAAAACAAAGGCTAGGGTAATTTATGTACCATGATTTGCTCCCTCCTACACTCACATACCTAGGCGTGGGATTCCCTTATTATAGCTACCCATGAACCTCGACATGTGGTTTGGATGATTCGCTTGATCCCCGCTCCATTCTATTATTATCTCATTTGCCACCTACCACTTAAAGGATGTACCATGGACATGTCACCCCATTTAGAGGTTGAAATCACCTAATAGGGTCCTTGGTTAACCTCCTATTGAGCTTGGAGACACTTGTACATGCCAAAGCCCAATATGGAAGGGCATGCCACGATGAAGTGCCCCATTGATCCATGGTTTATAAGCTTTATTACTTGAGTATTCTAATGACTTGTTGTATTGGATGGCAAGGGGACGCATTGGATCTTATGCAGGATTGCAGGTGGGTCTTCATTTGGGGCTTGGTCTCCTTATATGGGGTCCTAGCCTAAGTTGCACGAAACGGGGAAACGGGTACGAGTTTCCGAAACGGGAAGCGATACGAAACGCGACCTCCCCAAATTTTGGAAACGGGGAAACGCAAATATATATATTATATATATATATATATAAATATATATATAAATATATCTATATATATATATCTTAGGACATTTAAGAAATATGTGCAATCATAAAGCATATATGATACATTCTAATTTATTACATTATGATCAATGTGGAAAAAGTCGAAGTCGGGATTAATTCGGCAAGGGTCCAAAAGTTGAAAAACTCGTCAAAGTCGGGAGTGTTTTGAAAAAGTCAGTAAAAAGTCGGCAAAATTAAAAGAACACAAAATTATTCTTTTTTTTTTTAATTTTTTTTAACATCTAGAGTATCCACAACATCAAATAAATGCATTTCCACATAAACATGTAAAGTAAGCTAATATATAATATGTATATGAAGTCTAGTGCTAGATCACATATCAAAATAGTGAATCAACTCCTGAATTTCGAGTCCTATCTGAGTCTCAACTATCAAGAGTCAAAATATCAACAAAAAATATAATAAATGTATATCATGAGTCATCTAAAAGTCATCAAGTAATCAGTCATTGAGATCCTCTTCCCCTTTTAATTTTTGTTTCCTAATTGTATTAAGAAATAAGTCATGCATTTATTCAGTAGATTGTAATCTGCTTGGGTAATAAGGTGTCAGGTGGTGGGTCCAATGAAAATTAATAGTGAGTATCACAGTAGAGGTGAAAATTAACGCTTGGTGACTCCACGCTGCTTATTTTTTGAGAAAACAGTAGATGTTAGATTACTAACCTAGCCTTGGCATCTATTATTCAAAAACTCTTGGAGGTAAAATCCACCTCTGATACATAACCTTTCCCCACATTTACAAGGAGTTCACCACTAAAGAAGATTCCCTTTCAAAACATGCTCTCATTGCAGGAAGGATCTTTTTTGTCACAAGATTTCACAAGTACTTTGTTCCTGTCTAAAAAATGGGTTCTTTTTTGAGGCACTGGTTTTGTTTTTTTTTGGACAGGTTGTTGTTATTTGATCTTCATGACCTCCTCTTTGTTGTTTCTTCTGGAAGCATTCAACAACTGTAACAATGTTTTTGATGGTGTGGGGTTCTTTCTACGGAAGACTGTTGTATGCCTGTCCTTTTGGTACTTTTGTAATCTTTTGAAGGGGCAGTGGTTGTAAGAGTCTGGATCACTGAAAGCTTGGAGGCTTAGCCAATGTATACTTTGCTTTCTAACTAGAAATATGAAGTATAAATATTTGTTTTTCCTTGGAAAACAAAAAAATATCTTAACCTCAAAACTAACAGATTACAAATGAGACAACTATGCTCGCAAGAAGTATGATAAACAATACAATGCAATAACTTGAAAATACATGGATGGAAGCTTCAATTTACAGTTTTTTCACCTTTGCGGCCTCTTTATCCGCGGCCTGGGAAGGGAGGCAGACTTTTTGGGTCGACTCTCGATTAAATCGGGAGTATAAGGAAAAATCGCGATTTTTTCCTGCGTGAAAAAGTCGCCAAAAAGTCGGGGGATTAAATCGTTTAGTTCAAAAAATCGCATTTTTAGGATTAAATCGGGATTTTTTGCAGACTTTTTCCACACTGATTATAATAAAATTGTCAATTGTCAATGCATAAACTATAAGTCTCTAAATTTACATCTCATTTACTCATGAATGATCACATAATGAAAATAGAAATATCCAAAATCAGCCACGAGAAATTTCTAATTTCTTGTCTCGTGCTTGATTGGGAGTCTCCTCCTGCATAGTCGAACGACCTTAGTGCTC
>APFE030430974.1:0-19251 GCA_000404065.3 Pinus taeda
CATACAATTTTCAATGAACCGACAACCACTTGGCTAGGTCCTTTTCTTTCCAAGCATTTAAGTAAACTAATGGAATTTTATTATTCACTTCTTTCTCAGGTCTTCTTTCTTAATAGAATTTATTAGATTTCAATATAACGGGATTTCATGATTCATTTCATCCCCGCCTCATTTTTATTAGTCCCTGCCTGGGACTCTTAGCGATCGATTGTCCGTTGACGGCGTATTAATCTATTGTTTGACCAAAAAATATTTCTCTACATCACAACTTTAACCAAAGTTTTCATATTACAAAATAATATAAAATTTATTATGTAATTTTTTATTGGACAACAAAGTTGGGGGTCTTATTGCGCCCTTCGCAGCTTTCAAGACATTATGTTCAGGGTAAAAATAAGATATCCAAAGTTTTCAGAGATGAAAAGTTTTTGTTATCCAAAGTTTTCAGAGATGAAAATTTTATCGAAAGCACCACCTAGTTTGTCCTAAGTTTTTGCTACATGTTCTCCGTGTCATGCATGCAGTGTCCTGCATCCTGCAAGTGCCAACTATTTGCATATGCAGAGGCGTCCACGGTGGTCTACAAACGCCTTGTCTAAAGTCCAGAGTAAGTTCAAAGCAAAGAGTGTCGAGCAGCTAATTCTCTGGAGTAAGTTCAGACAGATGTGTGTGCAACCTGTTGAGGTTGGAGCTTCAACCACAATTCGGGTGAGTGCAATTCTACGAGTATTTAAAGCACGAGTTATATTCAAGAACAACATAGCAGGTCCAATTGTTACTTGTCTAACTGATGACATTTCGTTTCACTTTTTGATGGTTTCAGCTCCAAAGAAGTGGGATGAACAGATACTTCTGCAAACCATAGGTATATGGTCTCAAAGTTATAATATATGATATTTTATTATTTATAATAGTTGGATTTTATTATTTATTTAGTTTTTTGTTTCCTGTGAACTTATCTTAATGTTCACTGCTACTTCAGGATTTAGTTGACAGTTCATTGGTCCTTTCAGCAATCATTTTGTCGTTTTTGATAGGTTTTGCTTTTTACCTTAGGGGCATTATGTGTCCGCTAATTGTGCTGCTATCTTCGTGAACTTTTGCATTTCAACTCAAGCTTATATTAGGGATATTTTGTTGTTTCCTGAACCTTTTCGTGCTTTATCTTTTTTTTTGTTGTTTAAAGTTGAGTAGTTTAAACTTGAGTATGAATTCAGGGTTGATCCTTGCCATCACTGTCTCTTTTAATTCTCGAATGCAGATTGTCAGGAAGAATGTAGACGAAGATGCGCAAAACCATCCCGCCAAAACATGTGTTTAAGAGCCTGCGGTACATGCTGTGCCAGATGCAATTGTGTTCCCCCTGGCACATTTGGAAACGAGGAACTCTGCCCGTGCTATGCCAGCCAGAAAACACATGGCAACAAACCCAAGTGCCCGTGAATATATGATATGCAGTTGCACACACTATATAGATACGTGTGATTAAATAAAGCGCGGAGCTGATCCTTTGATTAGAAATATTTACCATGAATAAATGATTATTAGCATTGGTTGCCATGTGAAACAAAGATTTGAAAAGCAGACAAAAAAGTGTGCGGTTGTGAAGCGTGATAATCCTTCAATGATAGAAGTGTGGTGTGGAGGGAAACAATCCTTGAAGGGTAGAAGTGGGAGCAAGGGCTTTAGATTTCTCATGGGGTGAAAGGATTTGTCAATGTATAATGTATTATGTTATTGTTTAATTAATAATTCATCCTTCTGAGTTACAGCTGATGGCCTTTGACTCTCATATTAATATCATATATCATTTCTGAGTTACAGCCGACGGGCCTTGACTTTGATATTTTTTTTTTAACACATGGTGAATCGGTAACTATTAGGCCTAATCCAGGGGAGACCCAGGATCAAACCTCATAGCTGCCACTATAACACCAAGAGTATAACCAACCACCTATAAGTCGGGTATACTAAGATCCTATGATTTTAGCAACAGCAGACTCATATACCCTATGATTTTAGCAAGAGCAGACTCATTGGGAGGGGAGTCCGCCCCTCTAGCCTCCACCATAACAGGTCACTGCACTCAATGAGATTTGAACTTCGGTCTGCCGGGCTTCGCCCAAATGACTTACTGTCAAACCACACATCAATGTACGACCCTTGACTTTGATATTAAGTATCATATATTGTCTTGTTTGAAGGGACTATATCATTTTGTTTAAAGACATTACATTAAGAGAACTTGTTCTGATAGTATTTTTGGTCGTCTTTAATCAGATATTTTATTTTTTTTGTGGGTTTATATTTCATGTTTTTTTGGGTTTTTAAATATTGTTGTTGTTTTTTAATTAATTTTAATATCTTTTTATTTTAATTTATTTGGTTTTCGTTTTAAATATGTTACCATATTTAATGATATGATTAGTTAACTATTTAAATGTTATGAAATATTGGGTAAACCATAAAATTTAAAGTTTAAATTTGCCTTACAAATAAAGAAAATGTTATGACATATTATATCTTAGTTAAACAATTTCTTTCCAAACCATAAAAATATAAGTTAGTACTTTATTTCCCAGTAAAGGAACACTATTTTTTAAAACCAATCAATCTTTTAAAAAACAATATATATTGACTTTATTCAAATTTAGTTTAAAAAATACCTTACCAAATTTTACCAGCTTTTCTCCAATATACATACTCTTCAAACCAAACAAAATATCTTAATAGATAATTAAAACATTCTATTTTATACCTTATATATTTTAAATTTAAAAATTATTCAAAATAAAGATATAAAAATTACTAAAAAAATGTCTTTGTTTACCAGTGATCAAAAAAATCCATATATAACTAACCTACTTTTATTATAAAATTTTTATCCATTTATAAAAACAAATTATTAAAATTTCATTCTATTTATTTAAATTTTTGTATGAAATTAATTTAATTTAAAACATTGTTATACAAACTTTGTTTATTATATATATAATATATATATATATATATATATAAAAATTAAATAAATAAATATCCGTGAAATTAATTAATATTTTTACAAATACATCTACTGATAACTAGCTATGATGAGAGAGCTTTCCTAAGCAATAATACACTCTTATAAATTATTCAATAATTTCTAGTTAAGTAGTTTTATGTGATTGTGCCCTTCGAACATGAACATTTCTTTCAGAGTGAAACATTGTGGATAAACAAGTACCCATATATGAAATGGACGCGTTATATAATACGTCTCATGCTGCATGTCGTTCGAATACTAAAGCTTATCCAATAGAATTTTTACAAATACATCTACTGATAAATAGCTATGATGAGAGAGCTTTCATAATCAATAATACACTCTTATAAATTATTCAATAATTTCTAATTAAATAGTTTTATGTGATTGTACCCTTCGAACATGAACATACATGAACATTTCTTTCAGAGTGAAACATTGTGGATAAACAAGTACCCATATATGAAATTGACGCGTTATAGAATACCTGTTGTTCTAATACTAAAGCTTATCCAATAGAACATACCTCAGAGTACTAGAGGACCCTATATATATATATATATTTATTATTTATATTTATATAATATACACACACATCATTGTCTCAATGGAGCACATCATGTTATCAACCAGTGAAAAGGGTGATCCCAAAGTAATTAATTATCTGGTAGGAAAAATGAGTTCGGATGACGCTCCCATGTTAGAAGAAGCTCAAATGAAGCTCAAACGTGGAGCCATGAAAGGGGGGCTCAACACCGCAGAGCTTTGTATTGCATTTGGTATTATTTTACCTACGTTTCTGTTTATTGTTAAATGCATCCAATCTTATTGCTTCTAAAGACTGGGCAATAAATGTTATTCAGACATATGTCTCTTGCAATGGGCATGAGCCAGAGCAACATCAGTCAGGTAATAACCATTTAAAATATTTTAACAATCTTGAAATATATGTTTTATTTTGAACTAAAATTTTTGTAACGAATTACACATTGAACGAACTATTTCATTACCATTTCAAATCCCATTTCAAATCAGACAGTATACAATCCATTTGTGTTGTCCTTGCAGACCTTGGCAGGGACTACCGCCACGGTAGTGGTTTCTTGTTTTTAATAGAATTGATTAAAAAAAAAATAGATGAGATAAGTGATTTGGAAGATGTTTTTAGTGAAGGGAATTATATATATATAGATTATATATGAAATGATGATTTTTTAAATATAATAAGCAATAATAATTAAAATTTTATAGGTTATTAGTATTTTTAAATAAATTTATGGAGAACGATAAATATATTTGTCCGAAATTTATTCTATAAGAAAAAGGTTTTGAATGTTTATATTTTAGCTAAGTCCTTTTAATCTATTCAAAATTTGGGATGAAATGATTTTGTAATATTCATTATATAAAAGTTAAACAATAGTTTTAAAATCGAATGATTATTTTATTATTTATAATAAACTAAGTAACTTTAAAAACTGTAATAGAGTTGTTGTAATATTTTTAAATAAATTTATATGATAAATATATTTGTCCGAAGTTTATTCTATAAGAAAAAAGGTTTCAATATTTATATTTTAGATAACTGTTTTTAATTTATTTAAAAAATAGGATCAAATGATTTTGTAATATTGATTACACAAAAATTTCAATAACAATAATTTCCAGAATGAGTTACAAGAATTGCTATCTGAAATTTTTGTGGATAAAATGTATCTAACCAATGTGATCGTATGAACACATTTTCAAACACATTGCCATACAAACATAGTGGAGGTAAAAAATTCAAAATAATTAAATTTACCATGCCTTGGATTTTGTTAGCACAAGAAAATTATCATCGTGATGATGCATAGGATCCTTATTTATTTGAATTAGATTCCATGGGTGAAAATATGAATGATAGGAAATAAAATGTAGATCTAAATGGATGTTGAAGTCATGAATCATCCTTAGATATTATAGCTAGTATAAAGAGCTTGAGGGTAGAGTTATAAAGTTGTAGAGTCGATAATTGATATTGATTAAATCCTTGAAAGAGTATATCTAATTAAATGTAGTCATGATTCAAATTTGAAAGACAGAAATAAAATTGCATCTCCGAAAAAATCTAATCATTTCTAATAAGAGAAAGAATATATCTGGGAATAAGTCTCTTAAGAGCTCGTAGAATACCCAGAAGAAAACTCTCAAGATGTGAGATACACATTATCAAAATCATATGCTAGTGATTCATTTGTTTGGAAAGATCAATGAAGAAATTCAAGATATTCTCTCTATTAGCTTAAGAGGAGGCAGCTATTACTAATATAAATATACAAAACAATATAAATGAATAACTCATAATTGAATTAAACTAATAAACAATAATTAGTATAATGAAAAGACACATCTTAAAGGAGATGACTAGGAATGAAAGGGAAATACATTTAGATGTATATACGGTCCCCAGTGTATCATCTTATCATATCATTTTTGCATATATTATTCCTAAATAAATTTCTCTATTGTATTTAGAGAATTTTAAGTACTTAATTGGTGAGTTATCTTGGTTATAACATTTAGTATCATATCTTTATTTTCTAATTTCAGCCATCAATGAAATAGGATTTCTAAACATTCTAAAAAAGGATTTTCTCCCTATCCTACATGTCTCAGACATATTTAGAAAAAAATTTCCCAATTAAGCAATGCATGTGAAAAAAGTAAAAGGTGAAGATTACAAGTATCTTTAAGCGTGTATAAAGAAGAAATCTTCTATAATTAGTCATGATGGGTGATTTACAACATTGTGGTTTTAGAAACCCAAGGTATTTTCAAGGTGAATAAAAACAAAATAACTAATCAACCAAGTTAAAGGTGTGTAAGTGGATATATATTTTATATAAAAAAAATATATTGTAATGCTCTCTATTTCATAAAATATTATAGTTAACATGTTGTTAATATTTAGTAGTTGAAGTACTGTTAGTAATGGCATGATGGCCAAGATTTAATTTGTGGAAGAAAAATTATGAGAATGTAATTATTTGAATTTGAAATAATTAAATATGGTATTTGAAAATTTTACTTGGAAAGAACAAAGGAAAATAAAATCGTTATCCTAATCCAATGAAGAAAGAACAAAGGAACGAATAAAAAAAACTTTCCCAAATCACTTCAAAAAAATCTTAGGAGTGAAATCATGTGATTTACTAGATATTTTATCCTAATCCATAATCTAGGGTGAATAGATTGGATAAAGGAAAAGAAAAAAAAAAAAAAAAAAACTTTCCCAAATCACTTCAAAAAAATCTTAGGAGTGAAATCATGTCATTTACTAGATATGAAGATAAAAATTGAAAAATCATCCAATTCCAGGGAAACAACACTAGAATGGGTGAATAAGCACCAGAGTTTGAAAAAGACGGGCTTTAAAGGATGGAAAAAATCCTTAAAAGAAAACAGGAAAATTCTAGGCTATGGGGATTGGTAGAACCCAAAAAAACGAGACGCGGTTATAGAAAGTCTGCTAGGGAAAGTGAGGCATAAAAAATGCCTTCACCATAACAACATAGGCTGTTGATTCTGGGGAAGGAGAGACAAATATCAGCTCAAGGAAAACCTAAAGAGAAGGTTCATGGTTAGGAAGCAAAGTCATTCAATCCAAGTCAAATTCTTCATACCAACATATTGGAGGAGGCTCATGGTTGGGAGGAAAAGTCGTTCGATCCAAGTGAAATTCTTCCTAGGAAGCTATTGGTTGGTTAGAGGTGTGAAATTCTTCCTAGCAAGCTATTGGTTAGAGGTAGAAATTCTTCCTGGGAAGCTATTGGTCGGTTAGAGGTGTGAAATTCTTCCTAGCAAGCTATTGGTTAGAGGTTATAGCTACTGCTATTTTTATATTATAGATTGGGAAGATTTGATTTAAATGGAATAGTAATATATCTTAAATGGTTTCCTCTAATTTTTTTTCATAATGCGAAGCAAACATTTTAATGGAAATTATTAGTGTTAATTATTTGAATTCAGTAGGCGTAAATGTTCTGGTGGGTCTGAATGTGAATTCTGAAATGCTCCACATGAGAAAATTCCTTATTAGGAGGTACTTCATTTACTTACTTTATTCAGTATGTGTAGCTTGTATTGTTGTATGGAAGGTAATACTAAACATGGTTATAGGAGAACTATATTTACCTATATCCTTATGCATGTGATTAAGGGAAGTGGAATAAGGTTTATGTGCAGTTGTACTACTTACCTTCGTAGTTGTTGTGCAGGTGTAATCTAGGAGATTTTAGTAATGTTTGCCACTTGGTGGGGCATAATATTAAGTTTATATCTTTCAAAAACAGAAATTGTTTATAAAACTAAACTACTAAACCAGGTTTGGCTACCATGTTAGAATGATCAACATCACACTTAATGAAGGAAAGGACAATGAAGCGGATCTGAGTACTGTTTCGCAGGTGAACGCAAGTGAAATCCTGCATGTCACTACTCTGAAGTAGCCTCTATGTTAAAAATATTGATTCTATTAGAAAAGATAAATCTTGGAAAATTTATTGAACAACTGAGCTCTCATATCAACTTGTAAAAGGTATGCATAGTGAAACAACAACAAATATTATTCAAACTGAAGGTTCATAGGAATCGCATAATATATTTTCTAATATGCTAATATGCACACATAACCGATATGAGATCAGCTTGATAGAGTTATTATTACATTGGATATGCGTTAAAGAGATACGGTAGACAGAGGAATTATTACATTGTATATGCGTTAAAGAGATACGGTAGACAGAGGAAGCAAAAAGGTAACAATTATACATTAAATCTTTCGAAGAAAAGCATCACAGCTTAGATCTCAAACTCAGAAACAGAAATCGAATTCATTTTATGGTTTCCAATTAGTATTCTACTATACGTATGATTATATAGCATTAAGACCATAGTCACGAGTCAAATAAGTCATTTATGCAGCAGGAACCGAGTAGATAGAACAACTGATTATATGTATTCACATATTTGTTCAACATATTTCCTGGAGGCCATAACTGAAATTCAAAGCAAAGATAAATTATAGGAATAGAGGCCAATGAGCTAGCAAGACCTTCAGTATTAAAGTGCAAACAGGGAGCATAAATAACAAAGTATAAAGAGGAATAATATCCTTTATAAATAATATAGACAGGTATTGAAATCCAATCATTGCATCAGCCAGAGAACAACACTGCCAGAGTCTGCCTTAACCTTACGAACATATCAGAAAAATGAATGATTATAAACTTATAAGTGCATAACTATATACAGTCCTTTAGCAACAACAGAATATACCAATAAATGTTGAAAAGTAGCTAAATGTCTCAGCGGGACAACTAACAAAAATGTAATGACTCAAAGAACCCCATACAATGGCATGACCATGACGAGGGCATGAATTAACCATTCACAGTAGCAGAATTATAGGGCTAACCTATAAACAACCTCTGCAATACAAAACATAAACTTCAAGTCCATAATTTAAGCAACAAGCTGCATACTGGAATAATTAGGGAATAAACAGTAAACCCTTATAATAATTATCCAAAAAATTTCATTATTGACCGCTTCATGGTGGGTTGTACGTAGAAAGGACAAAAAAAGACTCGAGTAGGCTCAACACTGAAAGGATGATAAAACACAAAGGGAATGCAACGCTCAAGGAATTGAGACCAGTTGAAACCCATGAGGAAACAATGTGCAATGAAACTGTGAAAACCCAAATGTATCCATACACACCCATTAACATTCCTTTTGATCATACTTATGGTGGAAGACATGTAAAGGAAAAGAGATCTGAGCCTCAAAACAAACCTGGAGGGAGCCAAGAGGGAGGTTAACCCAGGAGAAGTAGAGAGGATTTGGGCATAGCAGGAGCAACAAAGATAATGTTACATTTACCTGTTCACAATCAAAGCAGATATGCATGTTAGGCCTATGCCTTCGGTAAGTCAGAATACCTCAAAATCTCTTAAATTTATAAGAAAATCGTGGAGGGGTTTATCATACCTGAGTCAACGCACACAACAGAGACAAGATGGACACAAATTGACCTGGGCATACAAGAACCAAGGTTATAAGAAGACAAAATTGTGCACAATACATCACTCCTAAACCCCAGTTGACCAGAGGAAAAGAATAATGCATACATGGATTTCAGAGTGAGAACATCCACCAAGTTTGATACCCTTGTAGTTCTTTCGACATTTTCCTGGAAACCACTCCCAATCATTTGCATAAGCCCACCTTAATTAGCCATTGTGGTGAAGATACATAGTGACCAGGCAGATGTAAATATAAAGACTTAGCCTGAAATTACCTGACAGGGGTGTGAAGCCCAAGCAACGCTACAGGATTTTATTTTGTAGGTTCTACTCTGGTGGGAGATGGTGTTGGCCACCAACACAGTACGAAACTGTGCATATCCCATAATTGAAATACCATAATGACCCATACACACCACTTTGAATTAGGGTGATCACAATATGTAGCAATGTAGGGCACAATGCCTACAATGGTGACAAAGAAATCCAGTCGTAGGACAAACCCTAGCAGAGGCAAGTCGGTAGACACTAGAGGTGAAACATGTGGCGAAATGTGAATGCAGGTAGGGTGAAATGTAGTTAGGGTTGGTGTGAGAGAAGGATCATTGTCGATTTGGCGTGTTAACTCTGGACCATTAATGTCCACTAGCAAGGACCAGACCCGTATATCAAGGTGAAATTCCATATGAAGCAGGGCATGTGGAGTACGCTTGTGGCTAGATGTATTGACAAGTAGGCAATCATCACATGGCGTTGCGTACAAGAGGGAACGAAGAAACAAAAAGGCCTGGGGGGCACATAATAAATTCGTTAATTTATTTTAACGTTTTCAAGCACCAATTCATACAAAGGATGTGTACGATTATATTAATGTAAAACAATAGTCATATCATTCATATCTTAAACAAAGACATTAAAACTATATAAGAAAACATAGATCAAAAGAATAAATGAGACCCAACATAATACCGTAATGTTAGTAATCATATAGTAGGAGGAACATTTATAAAGTAGAGTATATAAACCACGGTGAACAAGATCTTATCACAATCCTTTTGAAGGTAACATAAACTAGGTGAAAATATATCTAGACCATAAATTAAGGAGAAGCCAAATATATTTATTAACCTTAAAAAAAAAATGGGATGTGAAAGTAGGATTCATGACAAATGGTATCAGAGCCTAGATTTTTACACTGAGCATGAACAGAGGCCCATTACTAGGCACTATTGTGCATAATTAATATTAGATAGGAATTCTCTGATATATGTGGATTGTTTTGATTGACTATTGTTAACACCTAGGTTGTTCCCTATGACTCCCAAGGGAATACGTCCGAGGTAACCACTAACCAACCTTTGGATTATAGATCCTAGCCTATCTATAATCAGAGAGGGCTCTCTCTTTAAGTTTCAGCTATGCTTTGTGAGTATCTTAGGCTAGTTTAAAGTTTCAGTTTCCTGTTTGAGACTTTCGTTGATGAAATTTTGTTGTAAGAAGGGCATGAAGAGTTCAGAAGATGCTAATCCATTGGGCATATGGAGTCAGAAAAATGAGATAGTTATGGTGCTTGTGATGGAGAGAGTTTTGCTGCAAGGCTAGATGGCTATTGCTAATATAATTTCCGATTTAGTGAGTGAAACATTGGGATGTGAAGTTACTGACAGTGTGATATCAATTTGAACGACAGTCTCTACTTAGTAGCATAAATGAATTACGAAATAGTGACTGTGAGGTATTCAGAGCTTATTGGAGCAATTAAGAATTCCAATTTAAACAGCTGAAAGTCATGAAAAACATTTATAGTGAAGATAGATTGAGATCAGGGTGTCTCCATGGACAAATCCTGAGCTATTCTTTTTCTTTCTTTCCTAGATTTAGAGCAACATGTGAGAGTTATGCGTTAAAACAAATAATAAAAACATTAACAGAGATAGAGAAACACTTATTATATCAAGTCATAGCACTAGAATCTTGTAGCATTCAATGGTTCCAATCACAGCATGCACCAGTAAGACTTAGTTCCTATAAACTCCAAGCTTTATTTATAACATCCTTCTGCAAATTAGAGACGAGTTCTCATTTCTTCATAAGAGAACAGAAAACCCAACAACAACGCCTTCAAAGTTTGTGCGAGGGGGAATATATACAAATAGGTTTTACAAAATATCTAACTGCCGAGTCACTTGATACATTAACTATGCTCACCAACTTTACAAAATATCAAATAAGAAAGTTATTGCTAGTCTGAGTGTAAGATAAATGGTCCTTAATGTTGTCAGGCCTCTTCTTGGCCTTTGGAAGAGAGTGAGTTGGTTGAGCGTTTCTGCTTTAATGCTGAATGATGTGAATGATGTGTCTTTATGCTCTGTTATGCTGAAGCTTTTGTCGGCCCTGCTACCTGTAGCTGTCATTGCTGCTTTTGGTGGCTGAATCTTCATCTTGAGGTGGCTCATTCCACCTTTTGGTCATAGTATATGCATCACACTTTCTGAATGTGATGACTTATATATTTTGATGACAAAATTTAGATGAAGCATTTTGTTTATAATAATAATTGTATCATGGAGGCCCACCAATCCTGCGTAGGCAATTGATGCCTCAAAATTGCATCCATGGTCTCATCTGCCTCTGTGTATTTGTAGAAGTTTGGAGGCATTTCAAACAGATGGCTAATCTCATTCATAATAAAAAACAAATTCTCTACTCTATCATAGAGACTTTGCCCAGATGCTGGCCCCACTTCCTGTGAGCTGCTTGATCATTGACTGATCTGATTAGTGGCAAATGTGTTCACCCTCTTTGCATAAACGTCATGTGATAGAAGTTTTCCTGCACTGTTGAGTAAGCTGGGGAGACCTCTACCCTGTAATGCAGCAAATTTGTCCATGAACTTGTTTACCTCTGTTTGCACATCTTGGCTCCTTCTGTCCAATGTCTGTACCAGGCTTTTCAGTGTGAGGACCCTCTTAGTTAGCTGGATAGTCTCCATCCTGTTGGAGATCCCAATTGCTGCTAGTTGAGGACCTGTCCGGTTATTGAGCACATTGATCATTCTGCTGGCTATCTCAGGCATACTGCCTAGAGATTCCCTTGCTCTATGCACTTCCCTTTGTGCTTTGCCTATGAGCTCCATTTGCTCATGAATAGTTTCAATGTATTGCCATTGGTCCGTTATTGATTGGCCAATGTGGGTCCACAAAAGTCTTCTGATTTCAGCCACCACTTTGTCAAGAGTGAGCTCTTTCTCCAACTCTTTTATCCTTTCCTTGAGAGTTTTTATTTCTCTCCCTTTCTCAGCCACATTCTGCTTTGATTTATCATACTTCTCCTTCAGCTTGGCCAACTCATCCTTGGCTCCATTCAGTTCTGTCATCTGGGCTTCTAGGGCCTGGACCCCATTCAACAATTTATGCATGTCCAGTCTCGGAGCCTGCTCTGTAGACGGTGTTGGTGCTGCTATTGATGTTGATGGTGCTGCTGCTACTGCTTCTATGGGAGAAGGAGTGGTCTTTGGAGGCTCCTCAAGGTTTATAACCTCTGGAGAGGTCTGAGAAGTCTGGCCTCCCTCTTTCTGTTTCAGGGCTGCCTACAGTGCAGCCTCTGTGTCTTCCAGCCTCCCTTCTGTCTACACTAGTTGCTTGTGCAATGCTACCAGCAATGTAGCTATCTCTTGTTCTTGCTTCTGCTGGGCAACCTCATATGTTTGGGGGTGAATGGTTGCTGGGAGATTTACCTTCTTTCTCAAGGCTTCCAGGTCTGCATCTCTTATTTTTAGCAGCATCTGTATGGCCTTTGGATCCTTGGGGTCATGCCCCAGCTCTATAATTATATCTTCCAAAGACTTGATCCTGTTGTCTTTGGCCAGGGAGGATGCTTTCTCCAACTCCAGTTGGGCAGCTGTATTATTTAGGCTATTTTTCATCCTTTTTGCCAACATTCCTTTGTCTGCCAATGTTGCATAGACCATTTCACCCGTTTTCTTATGAAGTTCTATTTGGTCCATGGGGTGAATGTCTTTTGCCAGAACCTCCAGGTTGGTTCTTATGTAGTCTGCAACTGACTGTGGTTGCACCGTGGTGGGCATGAAATGACTCATGGTCATTTTCCCTTCTGAAATGTCATAGGCTGCCATAAGCCTCTACTGATTTGTAGGGGCCATCTTTAGCAACTGATTGTAGATGTGGAGCCTGAGTGGCTCATTTCTCCTCTTGATATCAGTAAATTGTTGCTTGATACTTACCTCTACTTTCCTTTGATGACTTGAGGAGCTAACCTCTCCTCCAAGATTTCTCTCTTGTTCCTGCTGAAAGGAACTAGCAGATACGTCCATGCTTGGTGGGCCCATTATCACCGATTGCCCCATAGGCATTTCTTCCTCAGAGAGGGGATTTAATCTTTGCCTTTTCTCCCCTTGCTTTGTGGATGTGGTAAAGGGAGTCTCTTGCTCTCTGTCCCTCTTCTTTCCTTTTTCCACCTTTTGTGGAGTTTGGAGCACTGAGGTCTCCACCATCTTTTCTTGCCTAGAAGGCATGTTCTCTTGAGCCTGTTGCTCAGTAGGTGCTGGGGCTTCAGCCATTTGTTCTTGCTGCATAGGCTGCCCCTCTTCTTGAGTTTCTTCTTGCTGTTCTTGTTGATGTTCTTGTTGTTATTCTGTTCGTTGCTCTATTGTAGGAGGTGGCTATTCCTGCTCCACCTGCTTGCCCTTACCTTTATTTGTTTCCTATTGGGCAATTTCGGCTACCTGCTGCTGGGCTGTGGAAGATTAGGCCGCTGCTCCAATTTTCCTCTGACAAGAGGAAGAGACTTGCCCACAATGTTCCAAGTCAGCCTCTTTCTCAAGATTTCTTGTTTCTCTTCTTAACATTTCTTCTTTACCAATTGGCTCCTCTATGGTGCCTTCTTTCCAGCTTAGGGCATTGGCATACTTTTCAATGTGAGGCAGTTTCACATGAACATAGCCACCCAATTTATACTTTATTCTCCTAAGGGAAATGAAGTGATTAGGGTCATAAGGAACCCACTTGAAACTGGTTTGAAGTCTCAGGGTTTCTAGAATCCTATCAGCTTCCTTCCATCCTTCCTCCTTCTTATTGTATAAGAAGGGGCCCAGCTGATTCCTCACCTTTAGTTGCACCTTCTTGTTTTTACTTTGGAAATGGACAAAGTCAGCATTTCCAAACTGCCTGAAATACTCTAGGGAAAATAGTCTTATAGGGACATATTTTGGTAGCCTATAGCGATTTAGCTCACAGCCATATACTCTGGTTACTATATGGTGTTGGTAGAAGTACCAATCACCAATGCTGTATGCCTTTGAGAGTTGAAGAATTCTCTGCATTTCATCTGTCAATCTTGGAGGAGGGACACCCAACAACAAGTCATAAGCTGGATGAATGAATAGATCAATAAATTCACAGTAGGTGTAAGGTGAATAAGGCAGAAGATGGCAAACTGAAGACCAATACACAACCAACCTTGGGCTTCCCTGGGCATCTAGCTTTATTCGAGTGACAGGGAAGGCATCAGGCTGATAGAACAAAAATAAATGATATATGTACCTAATGTATTTAAACACCTTTTCCCTCTCCAAATTCATTAATTGCTCATGAATCTTATTGGCAATAAAAGTAGCAAAGTCATAATGTACAGCACGAGGCATCCCTGGGGAGAAAATGGACTGCATTGCCATGATGGTTTCATCCACATCTTCATATGTCCCATAACCCAGGATGTAACTGATCAGATCTACCATCATTTTTCCCAGCTCATTAAGATATGGATATGCTATGGGAAGGGCAGTGGTCATGGACTGATATTGAGGCTGAATAAACAATTGATTAACCATGGAAATCTGATCACTGAACAACTTTCCCCCTTTTGTTATCAGATCATGGATGGAGAGAGGAGTTAGGGGTTTTGTGGTGTGGAAGTGGAGCATTTCATTGATGGCCTTAGGGGTGATATGGAACAATACAGAGCCTGAGGGGCTGAGGACGGCTCTCTGATAGGGGTCATAGCTCGACATGCATTGTTTTATCAAGTCTGGGAGGACATTGACTTAAGGGAGGTTGTAAATGGGTATGTGGGAATCCCAAATTCCTAAGGTGTCAGCCCCTCTGAGATGTTGGGCCTTTAATTCATTCATCAGGTGAATATTAAACTTGGCTGTCATGGGCATGGAGTCTAACATCTGGTAATCTTTATCACCTAGGGCTTTCCACTCTAGCTCTCTGTGTGGGGCATTCAGAGGTTGAACATCTAGGACTATTGGTTTTTCCATGGCTAAGCAGTAGTTATGACTTGGTACTGAACTGGTTTTAGCGGGCAGGAGACCACAGAGGGCTAATTTTGCAGAAGTAAGGCCCACTGTAAGGGTAAATGAGGTGTGACAATGGTGCAGAATGCTTAACAAGAGTAACTTGATGGATTGCAGGAGTAGGCAACTCTGTTTTCCTGGTGAATTGTGCTGTTTAGGTTTACAGTCCACGAATGCGTAGACAGAGTAGGAATTTGGGGAAAGATGGCTATATATGGGTTCAGCAGGTGAAATTCTCCCCTGCAATTGTGAGGAATGCTCGTTTTTCCAGGAATTCATTGGAAAAAAGAGGTTTGTTTTACTCTTGTGAATTCAGTTTCGGAGAAATATGGACATAACTTAGCTCTGAAAGGATGCTCTGGGTAAATACCTGGTGAATTGCCGGTAATGGTGACAAGTACAGGTGGGTTGTAGGCAGCAGTGTTATTCAGGTCGATTTCTGTGGGTTGGCGGCAGATGGACGTAATTTTCATGCAGAGGAGAGCGATAGTTCTTTTAGCGAAAATGAGAAAAAACGCGAAAATCGGCTAAAATATGGACTTTTGGGTCATTTGCGTGCTTTTTGGATGACGTCAGCATGACATCATCAGGTGGGGTCAGGGTCGGGTGACGTCAGCATGATGTCACCGGGTGACATGGAAGTCTGTGAGTGGTCCACGGGGATTGCGTAGGTGGCGGACACATAGGATCTCTGGTGGTCGGGGTGCTGACAGGGCGCCAAGGGGAAGTGACGTGGGCGGGTTGTGGCGCTAGCGTGGGCAGGCGGTTTAGCAGAGCGGTAAGCGGGTTTTCTCGGAGCGCCCTCTATACGGTCGCGATTTTGTTAGAGGGCGCTCTGAGAGAGTCTGGGGGGTGACGCGTGGCAGAGGCCTGACATCACCCTCTGATAGTTTCTCGAAAGGTATCCTTTGGACATGGATGCCCGTCCGATATCATGTGGGCCGTCGGATGGGAGGGCCCAGATCCAACGGTCGATGGATAGATAACATGCGCGGGAAATACATAGTACAGGGAGGAATAAAATATGATTATTTCTTTAATTCGCACCTGGCGGAAAACTTTGGAAAAGTGGGTTTTTTCAGGTTTTTTGCAGTGTTACGGGTTAAATGGGTATTTTACAAAGGTTTTATTTTACAAAGTGGGTTTAGGTTATTAATCCGAGCAAATCTCGGATTAATCCCTAGGATTAATTATTTGGCGCTCTTTGGGTTGTGCTAAAATGTTTTTAGCGCTTGAAGATCTTCAAAGTCATACATAGAGCTATAGAGCTCAGGGAAGGGGATACACAGATTTTTGGGTTTTTTCCAAGTTTTACATAGTAATAGGGGAATAGGGGGTATAGGGAGTTTAGATAGTAATAAGTTAGTAGTTAATATGAATGAAAGAGGTGGATGGGGGGAAATACTAAGTTTTTATGAAATCAACTTAGTTTTTAGGAAGTAGATCAAAATGAAAAGAATATTTGCACAAGAAATGTGGCTTTTAAAGAAACTCAGAACCAACAAAAGACTTTGATTTTCTTTGTGTACATGGGCGCAATAGGGATGTTAGTGATGAATGGGATAGGGGGTGATTTGGAAGTTAGACATGCTCCATTAGGCTTCTGCAAGACTGCTGCAAACAGGTCATTTGTACTGGCCCCATGTTTTCACCTTTGCTATAGGTCAGTGAAATGCCATGAACCAAGCTTTGTGCAACCCCCTGTACCTACCCACTCTATTGCCTAGCATTTTTTGTTACTTCCAAGGAGGGTGCACTTGGATTTGCAAACCCTTTTGTGCCTTTTCTTTTCCCTTTGGCTTTCTTTTGATTTTCTATCTAAAGCTACCCTTATTGCTTCCAAGGCCCCAGATTAAGTAGTTGGGAACCTTTTTCCTCTACCTATTTACTTTACTTGCCAAGATTGAGTTGTTTGGACAGGTTTCTTTCTCTAATCTACAACAAAAAAAATTGAAACATGGCATGACGCAGCTTAGGCTATTGGATCACCCATCCAGAAGTAGAGCAACATCAATCAAAACAAGTATACTTCCTCCACAAGAATATGAGATCTTTGCATCACCAAAGTAGATCATATTGGCACTTCCCTTGCCAATCATGAAAAATGAAACCTATTGGTATAGGTATCTAACAGTGGCTCCACTTGGGGATGGTTTTTCCTTTGAAAGACCAAGAACAGCAGGTCAGAATGCCTTGGCCATTGACTGTTCCTACCAAAACTTGAAACCTTTCTCTTTATACTTCAAAACTGGGGGTTGTCACCTCTGTGGCACTTCTGGAATGTAAAGCTTTTTCCTGCTTATTTATAGTAATCTTTTGAACTGAACTATTTGTATGTTGAAAGAAAATATATACAACTAATTATGTACAGGAGAAAAGACCCTGCTATATGTATGGAAAATAGTCAAAATAATGCTTCAACATCCTGCCATTGACAGGACCTTCATTTAAGTCAGTTTCATCCAGATGTTTTAGGAAGTAGGTGTTATTTCCTTGGACTGCTTGGATAATAAATGGTCCTCTCCAAAGAGAATCAAATTTTCCATGTTTCCCTTTATCTTCCCTTGTTGAGTCCCACTTGAGGACTTTGTCACCTACGCTCAAATCCTCAGCCTTAGTCTTTCTATCAAAAGCCCTTTTTAACTTTTCTTGGAGAATTTGTACTCTGTTATAAACTTGGTCTCTGGTTTGTTGCAAACATATTATCTGATTGACCCTTCTTTGCATGTCATTTGGCTCAGCTTGACTTTCTTGAAGCAGTTTCATAACAGGAACCCCTAGTGATGAAGGAAATTTGGCTTCTAATCCATAGACTAACTCATATGGGTTGACACCAATGGATCTCTTGGTTGTTAGTCTATCTACCCATAAGGCATTCACAAGTTTCTTATGCCAATTCTTCTTATTTTTTTCCAACACCTTCTTGATGATGTTTATCAGACTTTTATTTAATGATTCAGATAGGTCATTTCCTTGAGGGTAGTATGTGGTGGAATGACCCAAAGTAATATGAAATTTTTGGCAGAAATTCACCATTTTCTTGCATCTGAAAGCAACAACGTTGTCTGCTATTATCTTGTTGGGACAACCAAATCTAGACAATATGTTGTTCTCCAAAAACTGAATGATTACTGAATCATTTGCCTGTCTACATGGGATGGGCTCAATCCATTTGGTGAAGTAGTCTGTGGCTGTGAGGATCCATCTGTGCTGGCCTGAGGATGAGGGATGAATTTCCCCAATGAAATCCAAACCCCATTGCTGAAAAGGTCTTTCTGTTGCAATATGCCTCAAAGGGAGTGGTAGTAACTTTCTCTTTCCCTAAAATATTTGACACTTATGGCATGAGGTGGTGAAACTTTTTACATCAGGGAACAAAGTGGGCCAGTAGTAACCATCCCTTATTATTTTATCCACACTGGACTTCCAATACAAATTTCCACCACAATCACCTGCAAGAAATTCTTTTATGACATTGTTAGCCTCATCTTCAATTAAGCAGTTTAGCAATATACCCTCATGGTTTTTCCAAAGCAAATTGCCCTCTATTACACAAAATCTTGAGGCTTTCATTTTTAAGAACCTACATTTAGTTCTGGACAATCCTGGGGGAGCACATAGGTTTTTCAATATATAACAGATATCGGAATACCACAGAGATTGTTCAAAGGCTACATTGATCTTTGGAGTCGCCATCTCTGGTTCACTGTCTAGTTGGTTGATGTCCAAGGCTTGGAAATTTGTTTCAGACATTAATTTGGCCAAACCTTTCCCTTTTATCAGTTTTTTAGGTTTTATTTCAATGTCAAATTTTAAGATGTTGGCAATCCATTTTCCTCTTC